>JAJMYN010000113.1:0-56649 GCA_023087525.1 Lasiodiplodia sp. KE8368
CCCCGCTCCCGCTCCCAACCCCCCCACCATCCGCTTCAGCCGACGAGGACGCAGCCTCCACCCCCCTCCACCTCCGCGCCGCCGTCATCGAGTGCCTGCACGCCCGCGACGCGCACTCCTCGCTGTCCGACCCCGCGCCCCTGCACACGCCGCACCTCTTCCTCGAGCTAGCCGAGTTCCTCAGCGCCGCGTCGCGCATCGACCCGCGCGCACACGAGACGCACAGCGCTTTGCTGCTGGCGCTGGGAGCGGCGGCGCGTGAAGGCGACGTCGGCACGTTCGACGCGAATATGCGGCTGTGTCAGCAGCGCGTGCTGCGGGATGCGTGGGCGCAGGCGCAGCAGCATCAGCGTGGACGGGGGCGTGGGCGCGGAGGGGAAGAGGTGGTGGTGGTGGCGGCGGAGGAGATGCTGCTGGGCGAGTGTCTGGCGCTGCTGGATTGGCTGAATGGGAGCGTGTGTAGGATTGCTGGGACGGTCATGATGGGGATGCTGGTGGGGTTGGGAGCCGGGCTGATGGCGCAGGCGCAGGCGTTTGGGGGGATGGGGGGTGATGCTGAGGAGAGGGCGAGGAGGGAGTGGGCGGAGAACTTGGCGAAGGTGAGAGCGGCGGCGTTTTGGGCGTTTGGGTAGGGTGGTGCGTTGGGGGGTGTCTTTGGCGGCGGGTATCAGTGAGGCATCATCCTTTTTACTATTGACGAGGGGTTAGGTGTCTGGGCAGAGATCTTGGATGATTGGTCGAAGTAATGAAGTACGGTAATGAAGAATGGAATGGGTAAGGAGTACTACGCGTAATGCTTAAACAAGTAGAAGTAAAGAAGGGTAGATTACTTTTAGAGAGCTATTTCCTAATATACCTTAATGCAAATATATTCCATTAAAAAGACCCATTACTGATCGACATACTGGGTAGCTTACGGGTTACGATTTTAGAGAATCAAATTTAAGTGATGGATGAGTATATATGGTAATGGTAAGTCGTAATCGTATAGTTTAAGCTTTCACTTATTTCTCCTTGATTACCTAGTAAATCTGTGCCAGCGGTGAGTTTCTACTTATAGTTATGCATTTAAGAATATCACTTGGATCTCGTCCGATTAGCTGGATGCGGGGAGAATATGAATGCGGACAATAGTCCAGCTATACAGTACATCCGCTAATAGCGAGAGACCCAATATAATGCTTATCTATCTGTACTCCTTTCATGTTCTGGTGTAAATGGCGGTCAAAGCTGTACTAATGCAACTGTCATTATCTTCTTCCAGAATGCTGACAGGAAAAAAAAACAAGTGGCCCCCATGAGCTGTTGCGCAGCACGGACCTGGTGCCACTGGAAGTCTCCATTCAGACAATGGCCGGTAACATGCGATCCTTCGCGTGGAGAGACCTTGGAGATTAATGTCGCTTATGCAGGGGTGATCCTGCTTGACGTCGCTTGATAAACAAACAGCCGCGTCTCTCTCACATCGCACACCTTCTCTCACCAACTTTTTCTGTCACTTTCTTCTCACAATGGCACCAGGCGCGCTCCTCCCCGAAGACGCACAACGCGATGTGGAATTCCAGAAGGCAATGCACGGAAAGTCGGCTGAAGCTCGCCATGCCTTCTTGTCGATGTTGAAGAAGGACAACGACGCGCATCGCATCATCACTGATGAGTACGTGCAGCGCTGGGCCAACGACGAAAAGTACAAGACGGTCGAGGAGGCGCGTGAAGCCCGCAAGGCCGAGTACATGGGCCTGGTCAACAAGTAAAACCCCAATTGCCATGACACCCGAGTACAAACAATCTAACGCGTGATGCAGCTACTACGACCTGGTCACGGATCTCTACGAGGAAGGCTGGGCCCAATCGTTCCACTTCTGCCGCTTCGGCGTCAACGAGGGCTTCTTGCAGGCACTCGCTCGCCATGAGCACTACATGGCACACCGTCTCGACCTACAGCAGGGCATGAAGGTTCTCGACGTGGGCTGCGGCGTCGGCGGTCCCGCTCGCGAAATCGCGCTCTTCTCCGGCTGCGAAGTCACCGGCCTGAACAACAACGGGTATCAGATCGAGCGCGCCACGGCCTACGCAAAAAAGGCAGACCTCTCCCATCTCGTGTCCTTCGCCAAGGGCGACTTCATGGTAAGTCCTCCCAAGATCCTCCACCACAATCAGACGCTCACACACTCCTCAGCACATGGACTTCCCCGACAACTCCTTCGACGCCGTCTACGCCATGGAAGCCACCGTGCACGCGCCGACGCTGCAGGGCGTCTACGAGCAGATCTTCCGCGTGCTCAAGCCGGGCGGCAAGTTCGGCGTCTATGAGTGGGTCATGACGGACCGCTTCGACGATTCCAACGCCGAGCACCGCGCGGTGCGCCTGGGCATCGAGCGCGGCAACGGCATCGCCCACATGCGGCCCCGCGCCGACGCTGTCGCAGCCATGCAAGCGGCGGGCTTCGTGCTCGAGCTCGAGGAAGACCTGGCCGAGCGCCCGGATCAGGTGCCGTGGTACTACCCGCTGTCAGGCGAGTGGCGGTACACGCGCACGCTGTGGGATTTTCTAAGTGTCGTGAGGATGTCGTGGCTCGGCCGCACGGCGATGGGCGGGCTGCTGTGCACGCTGGAGGCGGTGCGTGTTGCGCCGAGGGGCACGGCGCAGACGGCGGACGAGTTGGCGGCGGGCGCGGAGAGCTTGGTTAAGGGTGGGAAGATGGGGTTGTTTACGCCCATGTACTTCATGATTGGGAAGAAGCCCGTGGCGTGAGGCCAAGTTGAGGGTGGTGTGAGAAGATGACACTTACGTGAGGCGGCTACCATTAATCAAACAAAACGCCTTCTTCTCTTCTTTCTTCTCGCAATACCGACTTGAAAATCCCTTCCTTTTCCCGGTCTGGCGCTTTGTCCAATGTTGTTCACATCGACGCCCTGGCCATCAGGCCTCTCTGATCGTCACCGGCTCGGCCCGCCACGTTGAGTTTTGCGCAAGGTGCACGTCCAGCTCCGGGGCTGCATTAATTTCTCTAGATCAAAGATTGACGATCACAAGGAGCCGGCGGAACTCGTTATTGTCGTCGTCACCGCCGCCGCATTGCTATCGCGCCGCCAGCCTGCGAGCACCGTCAGCTGGGCGACCATCAGCAGGCCCATTTTGTGAAACTTGGCTTCAATGCCGTTCAGGTCGCACGTCTTCGCTATCGCAATCGGCAAGCAAGCGAACTGACTCAAGTGGGCTCCATCAGCGAGTTTGGCACACTCCCAATTCCCCCGGGAATTGGGAGTTGCTGAGATGCTTCGCTGATTGAGAAATCGAGTAGCATTGACAAGTAGCTGGGTAGCAGAAGAGCGACTGCAACGTAATTCCTCATGCGCGCTACATCCATCGCATTGCCAGGCCCACCCCACGTCAGCATCGTCTCACCTTGGCCCCCACCATCTCGCCTCCGTAGATAGGGCTCCGCTTACGCCGAAAATCCTGCAACTGCCTGTTCAGGATGCTTAGTCCGCCACCCCACCAGGCAACTACGCCAAAATACAAATGTTTTATCGCTTGCTGATAACTTGGTAGGCGCTCGCTTCTTCTATTTCTGCCTGCCTGCGCTTAACGTGGCTTGGTATATTACCACGCGGCCAGTCTGAATTTTTCTATTCCTTCCGTTACTCAAAGGCCCCACTCCATGCCCTTGCATTCGTCCTATTCTACAGTTTCGAAGTCAAGCGCGATACCGAGCGGTGTTATTGAAGCCGCCATGGATTTCGGGTTGAATTTCGGATCGGTCCAGACTCCAGAAACATATGCCTGCAAGCGATAGGATTGCCCCACTTCCGGAGTATCTTCCGCGACACGCGTCCGCTTGCTCTTCCTCTGCCTATTGTTCAAGAACCATGTCAGGTCGAAATATTGCGGGCTGTTTCCCTGAGCCAGACGGTGCCAATTGGTCGTCGGCGCCGATATCTGCAGCACCATCTCCACTTCGAGGATATTTCAGTCGTTGAGCATCAGATCCTTCGTCAGCATCCGCGTGGGGGCTCCCTTCGATGCAAGTCATATTCCTGGAAGCTCGCCACAGGGGGCTTGCAGTTCTCCCGGATAGCGGTAATATCCACCACATCCAGCCCGGAATTCTCCATCACCAACGCCTCATTCTCCACCTCATTCGTAATCCGTTAGAGACGGCTGGGCCACGAGAATGTGTCGAGCGTGATAGTGAATGTCGTGCTGGAGGGAATGCCAAATCCTGCGGCCGCTTCCAACTCAGCAACGTCTTCAATGCATACCACTGTATCATACTACACCTTCCATCGGCTGTAAGCTATCTCCGAAGAGTCGTAGTCCCCATCAGCTTCATAGGATTTCACCACGCATCTCCACAGCGTATCTCTTGTCATAAAAACTTCCTTGCCATCATTCTCGGCACCATTCGTCAACGAAGCACCGGCGCAATTCAGCAGGCATCAACTAAGAAAAGGTTGAAGGAGAAGACTGGATAGCTGAGTTGCACAGCCGCCACAAGTGCTGACGAGTCCCATAATATTCGCGCTGTTGCCGAAGATATCTATTCTGTGGGTTGGTAAATTCGGTATATCGCACGGAAGAAAAGTGCATCTGGCTCGTGCGAAATTCATTGGCTATGGATACTTCGTCATACTAGTGTTTTGAATATTACAACACGCATAGCAGACAGTTTCGAGAGCATTTCCAATGATTAGAATATTTGGCTGAACAAGAGGAGCTCTCTCGTATCATAACTACACGTGAAAGAATGCAGGAGACGAGCAAGACGCATGGCAAACAGAATGGTAAGAGCAGAAATAAGGTGTTCCATTGCTGAACAGCATGTGAAAATTGCTGAGTAAGATTTCTAGAATAGCCAAGATCTCGGTCACCGAATTAATGGTCCGAAAGGTGCCGCAGGGCTGGTACCGTGTACGGGACGTGCCGGATCGGGAGCTCCGCTCCACGCGCTCGCGGCAAAGCCGATAAAGGATCCGATCCTTCGAAATCCTCTTATCGGTACCATGTAAGATGTAGGGCTCCAGTGCCAAGGATTGGAATCCGGTATGACTGCATTCGTGGAATACCGGATGTACCACCAGCCCTCTCGCTGGTGGCTACACGAAACACCGCACCCAGGCCCACTTCGCCTTCCTGCGCCTCATCCCAAGTTCAGCTCGCTTCTGCGTAAGCTCTGAAGACCCTGCTTAGCCTCCAAATTAAGAAGCATCCGGCGGCGGCTACGGCGAAGGGCGCAGAGGTCTCGTCGGCAGATGCTGCATTCCAGTCATTAGTGTGTTGGTTTATTCCCCGAGAAATACTGAACTTACCCGCTTGAGGAAGGTTGAATAATACTTCACTTGCGAAAGTCGACATGTTTGCTGGATGAAGTGAATGAGTTCTTGGTCCACGAGGAGCTGGGGCCTTTTCCTCAATAAATAATCCGTATGCAACACAGCTGAACACCATCTTGACTATCTGACATAATACACGTATCGTGCCTGAAGTTTCAATAGTTCGGATGCATGCATCGATATCTTTTTTTGACCTCAGCCATTCGATAGCCTCGCTTCCTCCAGCGGCTTTGGCTGATAGGATTCAGGTACGAATTGCTGCGGATGGTGTTGGATCAGGCCAGCGCCCGCCCCCAAAGTCAGACTTTCTGCCACATGCTGACGCTGGTAAGCCACTGCTGCCTGGTGTCTTGCTTCGATTGGTACGGTCCGTAGAATGTGACTCTGCAAAAGTGTGGACCCGTAGCTGACGCGGAATTATCGACCGGTGCGGGCAGAGAGTGTTATCAATATCAATAGCTACCTCGTCCCTCAAGGTATGCTCAGCAGTCACTTTCTCACTGTTTTCACAGTGAGTCCCTTGTCTCTCCAATCATGATCCCCAATCAGACACATGCATCACTCGGGCCTCAGAGTCCCTCCGAAGTGAGTGATCATGTCGTCTTGTCACTTCGCAAAAGCGTTTTGGCCACGCTTGCGGAACATCCTCTTGAGACATTTTTCGCCGCCGCATGTCTATTACTTGCCTTGTACATGGTCGACACACTTCGAACACGCTTCTTCCACTTGAACGTATTCCAAGGACCAAGTTGGGCCGCCTATACAAGACTTTGGCTATGCAAGACATTGGCATCGGGCAGCTCAGCACAGATCTTCGTCGATGTCAACAAGAAGTACGGACCAGTGGCGCGCATCGGGCCAAACAATCTAGTAACAGACGACCCCGAGTTCGTGAGACGGATACTTGCAGCTCGGTCTCACTACACCCGTGGTCCGTGGTTTGATTCCATCAAGATTGACCCCCACGTGTCCAACATCGTGTCGGAGAGGCATCCAGGGAAGCACAACCATCTCCGGTACCAGATGTCGGCTGGATATGCCGGCAAGGATATCAGCGGTCTGGAGTCGACAGTCAACGAGCGCATCTCCACCTTCATCCGGCGCATCGAGGACAACTGGCTGTCAACACCCGAATTCACGAAGAGATTTGACATTACGAAGAGAATCCAATACCTTGCCGTCGACATCATCACCCATCTCGCATTTGGGAAGCCGCTGGGCTTCGGGGAGGCGGACGCGGATCTGTTCAACTTCCTCGCCACCATTGAGACGCAGCTTCCCATTGTGCAGCACTTCTCGGTCATCTTGGAGCTCAACGATCTTCTGGCTTGGGTGGCCAAATTCAAATGGCTGAGGAGGTTCATTGTGCCGTCTTCAAAAGACAAGAAAGGCATCGGCATGATCATGGGAGTATGCTCGCACTGACTCCCCCTCAATCAATTCCCAGACTGATGCTGACCAACTTCCAACAGATCTCCAACGAGGTCATAAAAAAGCGTTTTGGACCTTCTGCGGAAAAGAAGAAAGACATGCTCGGCTCCTTCATCTCTCGGGGCTTGGACGCCGACGAAGTGGAGATGGAAATATCTATTTCACTGTTCGTCCAAATCCAACCAGCCATCCCAAGGCAATCAAGCTGATTAATACTTCCAACAGAGTTGCTGGGTCTGACACCACGGCCACGGCGATGCGTTCGACACTGCTTTCGATCATCTCGACCCCGCACGTCTACTCCCGTCTGAGACAAGAGATCGATGATGCCATCTCGCGTGGTGAAGTCTCTTCGCCCATCACGGAGGAAGAGGCGAAGCGGCTGCCTTACCTTCAAGCCGTGCTCAAGGAAGGTCTCCGCCGCTTTCCGCCGATCACGCAACTGCGCGAGCGCATGGTGCCACCGGAAGGCGATTGGTACGACGGAAAGCACATTCCCGCAGGCACCTTCGTTGGTCTGAATGCGTGGGGTCTCCAGCTGAACCGTGTGTTTGGTGATGACCCCGAGATATTCAGGCCAGAGAGATGGCTCATCGACGACCAAGACCGACTGCGTCGCATGGGTCAGGTGCAGGAGCTGATTTTCGGCCATGGCACCACAAAATGCCTGGGAATACCCATCGCGATGATGACGCTGAACAAGATCTTTGTTGAGGTAAGTCCGCGCCGTGATCTCGGTCTTGTCTTCTTGAATGCTAACGCTGTTCAGCTGCTTCGACGATTTGATGTACAAGTGATGAATCCGCACAGGCCTTGGACGAGCATTTGCTACGGCATTTTCTTCCAGAAAGACTTTAACGTCCGCATTACACGTCGCGATGATTCCATAGAGGCTGCATAGTTTTCTACTCTTTAGCCTGCGCAAATGTTTTCCCTACCACATGTGCATAGCCATTGTTCTGAGATAGACGTAGATAAAGTTCTGAGAATTTTTCTCCACGGCGTAGTAAAGCTTTACAAATTTCTTCATAAGAGAGCATACCACAGAAATTTTGCAATACGTCTGGGCGTTAATGGCCCGCATCCACACCATTATAATAACAAATGGCTGCCGCTTATGCGCGTTGCCAAATAAACAACACGGCTACTATAAGCGCTAGTAATATTAGGCTAAACGCCACCGCATTCTTGTCCAATAAACGTGAGTCTTCCACAGCTACGTGTGTCTGATCCGGTGGCAGCACACTATGTCGTCTTAATTGCCTACACACTAGCCCCGGGTTAGGCTGTTTCCAGCGTAAGCGCTCCAGTAGCGAACCACAAAAAGGATAAAAGATATTTAGCTTTGTGAGTTGCGGAAGGCGGCAATACGATTTACCTTTACAACTAAATTGCAGCTATAAACCCTGTCGACAGGGTTCAGAATCCTTGCGCTAATTTCTGACACGCTTTCTTAGGTACCTACGCCAGAGGCTATGTACGCATGGCCTGTGCAAACGCAAAGTTTGCTTTTCCCTCTAGTGCGCTAATGATAAAAGCTCGCGTTCCCGCGGTGACCTGGGCACTGGACCATAATTCTTTAACTTCACCACCAGAATGGAATTCGCCCAGGAACTGCAGGTTCGGCTTCTGTCGGTCCTCGGGAACAACCCCCCGTTGACTTTGATAACCTGCATAGCTGCTCTTGTGAGCCTACCACTAAACACCTACATGGTACGCAACTTACACGTTCCCAGGTAATCGCCCACGCAATCGGCACCATCATCTACAACCTCTGCTTCCACCCGCTCTCGGCCTACCCCGGCCCCCGCTCCGCCGCCTGCACCAACCTCGCGTACTGGCGCGCCGCCTTCGCAGGCGACCTCGTCCCCTGGATCCGCGCAGCGCACGAGCAGTACGGCGAGACGGTCCGGCTGGGCCCCAACACGCTCAGCTACACGCAGCCGCAGGCCTGGAAGGACATCTACGGCCAGCAGAAGCGCACGAACCCCAAGGACACGCTGTACTACCCGCCGCACCTGAACGGGCGGCACGCCGTCAACGCATTGCCCGCCGACGCCGACCACGCCCGCCTGCGCCGCGTCTTCGCGCCCGCCTTCTCCGCCTCCGCCCTGCGCGCCCAAACGCCCCAGATCCTCATCCCCTTCGCCGACCTGCTCGTCCGGAACATGCGCAAGACGAGCAAAAAACAGGACCTCGTCACCCTCCTCACCTGCACCACCATGGACATCACCTCCGACCTGACCTTCGGCGCGCCCCTCGGCCTGCTCGCCACGACGGACGACCGCACCGCGCAGTACACGCCCTGGGTCGCCGCCATCTTCGGCTGGCTCAAGGCTGCGGACTTGTCGCGCGTCGGCATCGAGTATCCGTGGTTGGGCGCCCTGGCGAAGGCGCTGACGCCGCCGGCGCTCGACCGCGCCGCGCGCCTGCATTTCGGCGAGGCGGCGGCGCGCGTGGACGAGCGGGTGGCGCGGGGCGCGGGGGAGAGGCCGGATTTGTGGGGGTATGTGTTGAGGGAGGGTGAGAAGACGGAGGAGGGGGAGATCATGGATGTGCAGGATATGTATGCGAATGCGACAATTTTCATGCTGGCCGGGTCGGAGACGTCGGCGACGCTGCTGAGTGGGCTGGTGTATTTGTTGTGTCGGAATCCGGAGAAGATGAAGGCGCTTTGCGCGGAGGTGAGGGGCCAGGAGGGCGGCGAGCTTGATGTCGAGGCGCTGCCGCGGATGAAGTATTTGGCGGCGTGTATTGACGAGGCGATGAGGCTGTACCCGCCGCTGCCTATTGGGCCGCCGCGCGAGGTGCATCGCGAAGGGAATGTCATATGTGGGAAGTGGGTGCCGGGGAAGGTATGTGTGCTCGTTTTTGAGGTGTATCTTTATTCGCTGACAATTGCTGCGGGTAGACTCGTGTGGCTGTTGCCCAGTACACGGCTTATCACTCTTCGCTGTATTTCAAGGACCCCGAGGCGTTTATTCCAGAGCGCTGGCTCCCCGATACTGGATATGACGATGATAGGAGAGATGTCGTGCAACCTTTCTCCTACGGCCCACGGAATTGTATAGGCAAAACGTGAGTGCTGCCCCGTTAAAGCGTTTCGTTGCTAATGTATGAGGCAGTCTTGCGTACCAGGAAATGCGCATAATCTTGGCCAAGATTCTGTGGAACTTTGATCTCAAGCTCTGCCCTGAAAGCGATGGATGGATTAACCAGAAGAGCTATACACTGTGGCAGAAAGACCCCTTGTGGGTCGAGGCAACGCTTATACGGTAGACCGATATACCTGTAGGGGAATTCTTACCGACGTAACTATAATTCTATCTCAAGCTCCATCTTGATACTTGTCCCGATATTTATTCCACGAAAAGTGCTGTTATAGCTCCTGCTGTTGCTGCTGTAGTTCTTCCTGGTGCTGTTCCAAGGCGCCAAGCCGTGGCGATTAAGGATTGTTTTTTTTATAAAAAAAAGGAACGCTTTCTAAAGTATAGACTAGCAAGAAAAACTACGTCTTACGACCTCAGGCAAGATTATTCGGTGAAGAGCACAGACTAATAAATTGCTTTTTAATAGTGCTGTAAAATCGGTAGGATAAGAAGAATGTAAGTACGATATTAGAGAAACTCAAAACCTGCATCCCTAATCTACATGTTCTTTTGGGCTTTGCTCCCCGGACTTGGATCGCCGGTGACGGGGTGGTACATTGATCGCCGAGCTTCCCTCATGAGCAGTAGAGGCACCAGAATCCCTTAATCTGGGGCGACCTGGCTGCGTCAAGCGCGTTTGCGACTCATGTGCTGTTGGAGAGAAGGCTGCAGGGAATTGTTCATCTCCCCCGTTGCGTGCCACGACCGTGCTACGGGATGACTTTGATGAATGCCGTCGTGGCCTTTCTGATTTTGATGGTACAGTCAGGAACTCGGATGGGCCCGTTCGCGCATGGCGGCGAGATGATTTGGTGGCTTTAGAGCGCATCGAGTGGCTTGAGTTCCTCGACGTGTTGTCTGCTCTGGAGACAGGATCGGTCTCCTCAAACGAAGACTTGGGTTCCGGCATGGAAGAGTAGCCTGGCCAGCTCTGAACCTCGAAATCCTCGAATGGAGAGTCGTCATTCTCGTCTTGCTGGTTTTCATCACCCGATGATGAATAACTGAGTTGGTCGGGCACGTTTTCAAGAGCCAACCGGCAAGCTTTGTGTAATGCAATATCCCGGTGTTGCATCGTAAGAGCAATCAGTGCGTCCAAATCTTTCTGTATTTGCTTTCAGTCAGCATCAACCCCTTTATAGTTTGCAAAATCACTCACAGTTGAGACTTCAGGACCCAAGAAAACCTGACCCCGGAAAGACCGGTGGTGTAGTCCGAAACATTCAAGGGCATACTCATCGATCCAATCGCCTCCGATCACCAGGTATTCGGAGCAATCCGCATCCTTCTCCTGCGCAGGACCTATCTGAGGACGGTATCGATGTGTGAAAAAGTCAATCTGGACAGGTGTATGGTTCACGAACCATGTTTGCCCGTGCTCTGGAATTGAAGTTAGCTTAAGGATGTTGAAAGTGGTCTAGATGCTGCTTACCTGAAGCACGTCTGTAGACTGGCTTCCATCCGTTGTTCTTGATTGTCTGTAACGATTGGCTTCCTTCGTGCAGCGGAGAATTCCACAGAAATCGCGCAGGAATGCCTTGCGGTTTCATACCTCTGCTTCCCCTACGTGGCACGAGGCTCATTGAAGCAGAGAGGCCACACTCTCTAATCGATGTGCGAATCTCACGGAGCTCAGACTCCGGTGTGTTCTGTAACGGGGGGAGGACCACCATGGATTGGCTAGAAAGACCAGACACTCCAGCTTCTTCTCTGTCTTCCTCGCTCTCTTCAGATGACATCGTTCGTATGTTGCGAGACGTCCTCGGGACCCTGAAGCGCGGGGCTGGCGGCTGGGGCTTGGTTGAGTTCCCGCTACGCTGGAAGAATGTCGAAGTCAGAAAGTCGGTAGTAGCAAACGGCTCCTTGAGTCCGTCTTGGCTCTCGATTAATTCCAGCTTTCGGTCACCATCCTGCATGCGTAATTGACGCGTTGGAGTAAATGGTTTTTCTTCGCGCTCAATGTGAGCCGTAGCTTCTGCTTGCTCAGCTGCCTGCAAGCGTTGTCGGTAGTCGTCAAGCACCTGCCGGTAATCCTCTATCTGGCGTAGATTCTGTTGCTCGGCTTTTCGTCGTGCCTTTTGAGCTGCTTCGGCTTCTGCAAGCTTCTTCGATCTCATAGCCGTCTGAGCGCTACTCTCAGCCCGTTGTGCTGCAGCTTTAAGACCCGAAATCTCCAGCTGCAAGGCATCTGTAGCTTGAGCAACCAGTATGGATACTCTGCGCTCGAATTCGTCGTTGCGTTCTTCCTCAAGCTTTAGCTGTCTTTGTCGTTCCGCCACGGCTTCTCCCTTTTCCCTTTCGATTTGCAGCTTCAAGGCAGCAATAAACTCCTCCTGGCTCCTCTGCGCCTCTTCTTCCTTCTTGCGGGAATTGAGCTCCCGCAGTGTCTCCTCTATCCGCTCCTCCCTCTTTCTTCTCTCTTCCGCTTCCAGCTTAGCCGATGCCTCCTTCTCTTCGACTTTTTGTCGGGCATCGGCTTCCATTATGTCAGCCATGCGTCTCTCCATCTCTCTCAGACGCTCTGCCATCTCCTTTTCCGCCTCGGTCGGTCCAGGCGGAGGCGGAGGTGGAGGTGGAGGTGGAGGTGGAGGTGGAGCTGGGGCTGGGGCTGGGGCTGGGGCTGGCGGCTGCGCTGACGTTGGTATTCTAGAGCGCCTTTGCGGGCTCAAAGATCTTGTGAAGCGTCTTTGGGGTGGTAGCGATGGTTGCGGAGGTGGCGGATTAAGCATATACGGCTGATTCCAGGGCAATCCGTAAGGCATCCTGTACGGCGGCTCTGCATAGGATCCAGGGTACGGCGGCTCTTCATATTGCGGTTGTGGATTTACCCAGCTGTTGTTGGTGTAGTTACTATGAAACGGATTGGAGTAGGAATCGTAGCTGTTGCCACTGGGATTCAATGCGCCGTTGTTGTTGAAATACTGTCTTCTGTGGTTGGTCCTTGGTGCGTCCGTCTTTTTTTTACGCTCTGTTTTTGATGGGTAGCCGGGATAATCGTCCATTCTGGTCTCGGAGTTCCTTCGCCGTCCCGAGTCTTGTCTCCGGTATTCGCGGTCCGTCGCGCGATGGCTGGATCGTTGTCGCTGTATACTGGGAGTTGCAGCTCTATCAGAGGTTCTTTCAGGCATCTCGGACCCCACGTCAGACCTATTAGTAGCGTCTATGCCATTCTCAGCCTGTTCTGCTGACCGCTCGTTCAAAGGCGTAGAGCTCTCTTGCGGAGATTCCCATGAAGCGTACCATTCACTCGCGGAGAAGTTGGCGTTGTACGTTGCAAGGACTTGCTCGGCATCAAGCGTTGTGAGCCTCGTCAACAGGTAATCCAAAGCTGTTGAGGTAAGGATTGGTGGTGCATGGTCGGGCTTCCCACCCCCTTGAAACACCGTTACGCAGTCCGTGTATTCCTCTGACTTGGAATCCATCTCATCAGAATCTCTCTCAAGAGGCACTTCTGGTGGCTGTACTGGTGTCAAAGATCTATCGGGATCCGAAGTCTCTGCGTTGTTGACGTCGAGGGCGGCGTTTCCAGCGTCATAATTCTTGTAAGAATCGGAAACCTCGGTTGCAGCAGCATCTTCTTTTGTTTCACCTCGACTGTCGTCGTCGCCTTCATTGGCGTCTTCCTCACGTCGACCTCCATTTTCGCTCGCATCACCGGTCTTTCCACCATCATTTTCTGGGATTTCAGCTTCTTGGCCTTGTCCCACATAGTTGCTGTTTCTATCACGTTTACCAGAGGCGTCCGGCTCTTGTTCTTGGATGTTCTCTGATTCGTTATTGCCTGCTGGCCCCTTGTGACCCAAGGTCGGTCCGAACACGAGGTTAAACTGCCTTTGAGCAACTGCCATCGGGCCTTTCGTATAGTGTTGCACTGTCCCACTACCGGAGATCGCCATCCATTCCTCTTTGGCTTCGTAACAAAGCTGTGTGATGAATTGACGATTGCTGTCGATCAAGCTTTCGGCGACAGGGCGGTGAGGGTTCACGTGTGTCTCCCCCCTCATCAAGTGTGCACTACATCATAGTTAGCTTCCAACCGCTCATGGCAGTCTTCGCGGCTTACTTTTTGAAAGGTTCGACCTCTCGTCTAGCAATTTCCATGACGCTCAGAATGAGATTCAAGTTCAGCTTGGACGCGTTGACCCTGTCCAAGATAGGTTTTAGTGCATCGAGTTGGAACGCAAGACGGAGCCTGTTCCTTTTCTTTCGCAAGCTATTTTGCACTTCCTGAACGATATCTCTGATTCTTCCAGTTTCCTCATCCAGCCTCTTGAATGCCTCTGCACGGTACAAGGCCTCCTTGCCCTCTACGACGGCGTGAATCATAGTCAATATTGAGGACAACGACGACATCTCGGTTGCAAGGGCATGCCTGCTCGTTCGTGCGTTGAGCACCGCATCTGTTGCTTTGAAAAGCGATTTGCTGAGCTGGGCTACAGCTATTGCCGTTCCGAGTATGGATATTGGATCCATCTGTGATTGCGATCGTCGTAAATCGGCACTGGCAAATCGGTGGACGAGGTGCCTTGTCTCGGAGAGCTAAAGGGACGAAAGAAAAGCACCGTTTGTTGGGGAAGGCTGAAGTCCCAAGGTTCTTAAGCAGCACGGCACACAGCCTTGTCGGCAACCTGCGTGCACACAGAGATGGCGCAGCTCGCAGCTCAGCCCCAGTGGCTGTTACCATCGTCGATCGGGTGCATATGCACATGGTCCTTGGGCTTACGGTGTAATATTGACTGAGCCTCATCCCTAGGGCACACTCATGCGAGGATTCATTACAACTCTCACCCCTGACAAACCGGGCTGACCAGGTTTACCACAGTCTACTGCAAGAATCAGCAGAAGAGGTAATTATATATTATCCTGACACCAGCAGCAGTGCCACTGAGCTTCATACTTACAGCTGACTCGAATGACTGTTGTAATTTCATCGGACTCCGTTCTGGTAAAATCGAGCTGCTAGTAATGTTACTTATAGCCCCCACCCTCGTGAAACCCTCAACCCCGCACCAACTTCAGCTGCAAGCCCCTCCCAGCCGCGGGGGCCGACTGAGCTCTCAGATTACGAACTTCTACTCGCCAATCGATTTTGCCGTAGTCCAGGCTGGAGTCTGCCGGCGACGCTTCACGTGCATACGTTGCAAGAAGAATGCATGGGGGGATCAGCGAATTGCAAACCACGGCATGCGATGTTGCTTCTCCGCACCTTGTAGGGCTGTAGTATAACCTGGTCGCAACGCCGCTGCAACCGCCGTGTAGCAGCAATGGCCGATAAAACAGTGAAGTGATGCCTGACGATCGCCGCTCTTCTATACATACAGAGCCGCATGCGTGTCAAAGTAGCGCGAGGCTGAATTTGAGCGCCACAAAAGGTCTGAGGCTGTGCTGCGTCACGCTAACGTGGGGTCGCGTGGCTATGCCTAAAGTATTACTGGCTGCTCGGTCGGTGTGTCCTGGGCGTGCTCATAGTCTTCGAGTTGAGCTGGCTAACGGTCGCCCGGACCGGTCTTACCAACCCATTTCGAGCGGAAAGGCCAAACCGCTCGCGAAGCGGCTTTATAAACTGTGACAGAAAGACCCCTCGTGGGTCGAAGCAACTCCTATAGGGTAGAACTGTAGGGAATTTCTTGCCGACGCAACTGCCGTTTTATCTCGAACGCTATGTTGATAGCTGTCGCGATATTTATCTTGCAAAGAATTGTCCTCTTCCCGGTTATGAAAAATGGCATTGACCTTTAGCACTGCGCTTTCTTCGGCCTGGTAACGACCATCAACGAAATGTACATCTAGCGTAGCAAATACATTCCCCTGCTCTTTTCCTCCTTCTTTTTCCCTATAGCCGTTGCCATCGCTCATACGCCGCTTACTACACCAGCTCAATCTCCTCAACTTGCCACTGCTGCTTTCTCACCATAGGTAGGAGAGTCCCCTCATATATCTTTGTGCCTTCTTTTTCCATAATGTAATACCGTTCTTCTAGCGATGTGTTCTCTTTCAGCCTGATTTCCGCAACCCGGCGATAGCGTCGGTGGCCATAAGGTTCGCTCTCCAGAATCAGAAAGAATATCTCAGACTGGTAGGATTTCCAGTTATCATCTGGTTTGATTGGGTCCAATTCGTTCGGCGTCCTCTCCAGAATCTGGATCGCGAGGTATTTATGATTGTAACCAAGATCAGACCTGAAGAACCAGCTTTCTACATTGCCATATCGCACGTCTGGTCAGACGGCCTTGGAAATCCCACCGACAACGCCATGCCGTTGTGTCAACTCCGGCGCATCAACAGCATCTTGCAAGTTCTACAAGGAATCGCATGCTCTAATACTGGTTGGGTGTCATTCTGGATTGACACTCTATGCTACCCCGCAATTAACTCGCCCGCAAAGCGGCTTCGGATGCGAGAAACATATGCCAGCGCCAACAGCACGCTCGTCCTCCAGGCCATCGCAGCCTCGCAGCTACCCGCCGTCGCCATGTCATCCTGGGCCTCGCGTCTCTGAACGCTGCAGGAAGGCGCTCTGTCGCGTCTGGTATACGTCATGTTCAACGACATGGTGCTAGACTTCAGCGAGGTGCTGGAACACTGCCTCGGCCACCACAACAAAAGCACATTCGCCCGCGGGTAGATCAACTACGGCGACGAGTTCGACAACTCACTGCCCGCGTTCGCGCCCGTCTTCTCGCTCGAGAACGCCTTGATCGCCGTGACGCACAGGACTACGAGCGTCACCTCTGACGAAGCTCTCTGCCTCGGCAGCCTCGTGGATGCGGATCTGGGCAGGATGGCCGGCGCCGCGCCACCAGAGCGCATGTGGGAGTCTTGGACGAGCGTGCCGAAGATCCCGTGGACGACCGTCCTCTGGCGCTGGGAGAGAATGGCGCAGCCCGGCCGCCGGTGGGCGCCACGCTCGCTGCTTGGCGCCACCGACGCCTCGGATTTCTTCTGCGACCGTGCCGCAGGCGGGGAGTGCACTGCAGAGGGCTTGGTGGTCGAGGCGCCGGGTATGATCTTGCAGAGCCTTGTTCCACCGTTCCGGACGGACATATATTTCAGGCTTTACGTTGAGGATTGCACCCTACTGTGCTCGGATTAGGCAAGACTGATGATCCTCTGTCGCGGTGCGCCGATGTGGCACAAGACGCGCGTCAACGTGCTCTAGCGGACCTGTTGTGCAAAGCTCGGCTGAAAGCAACTTCAGCTGATTACCCGATTAAACAACGTTTCCCGAGGTGATCTTCAACGGCTACGCGGTAGCGGTCCGCTCCGTTGCATTTCGCAGCATGATTCCCATTTTAGGTAGCACTACTGTCGCTGTTACACCCGTTACATGCATCTATTTCATGCATGGTTCCTCATTTCTGTGTCTCCACAGGCGAGTCGACCGGCATTCTTTGCATGTTGGGTTACTTCAAGTAGTGCGAACGGGGAACCAGCCACTACGGTTACAATTCCAATATCTCTGCCGCTTCCATGTAAAACTAGTCCAGTCCTTGCTCAGGCATATACCCAGCAGCCGCTAAGTGAATATGAGGATACCGCCCGACTCCCCAGGTGTGCAAGTCCGCAGAGCTGAACGGTTCCGCTAGAACGGATGAAAGCACGTAATCCCCCAGTATCATGGTACTGCTGATGATCCTTACAATAGAAAAGAGAAATGCTACGTCAGTAAGTTGCCGCCAGCCGGCGATCGCCGATGTACTCGAAAGACTGCATGAATTGACAGACCGGTTTGGGTCTTCGTTAATATCACGATAAGTTTGCTGCATATAGTTATGCAATGATGATGGAAAGCGGAGCTGACCATTGTAGCACTACTCACCGGTCAAACGATAGTAAACTGGCACAGCGTCATCTAGCGTCAAATAAAGTCCACAATCTAACGATAACTTTCTCCTAATTCATTCCGACACCACCTCAGACGGTATGTCAGCTGGTGGCGACTTGACTATTACGCCGGTGTAAGCTGTAGACTAATCCGATCTCCTCGACACATCCCAAGTCCAGAGAGTAAGCGGCAACATTCTCAAAGGAACTTTCTTTGTCTATTTAAAGTGTCGGCGCCGCACTGTTTCCCATCAATCGTTTCATGCCTCAAGACTCTCCACCAACTCTTCAACAGCAGAGTCCTTCCTATCAACATGATTGTCTATCGATTTTTCGTCTATATTGTGTCCGTAGCCTTCTTTCTTCTAGAGGCTACACATGGTCTGAGAGCGGGCTCTCTTGCTCGTGGTCTCGAGCCTCGACAGGTACGATGACCCCAAATGAACTACCGTCTATTACTAATTGTTCCAGACATCCAATGGAGCCACTATTGCAAACGATTCAAAGTACGTGTGATATACTACAAGGCCTAGCTACTTTACTGACAAATACATCAGGTTCATTGACCAACTTTGGGATGGAAACAAATACATGGTCGACCAATTTCTCAACAACGAGTTTATCATGACCCAAGCCACCCGAGACGATAACGACACTCTAGCTTCACACAAACACTATTCTCTGGTTTGCAGTTCGCTTCCTCCTGATTGAATAACTCACTAACTTGTACCAGCAAGACTACTACTACCTTCTTGACTTCGTCAAATATCGGGCATTACGATTGGCAGCAGAAGAATGAAGATTCCGGGTGGTTTACTCTTTACGTTAAATCTATCCCATGCGTATACGTATGCTATGTCCTTGGTAGAACGACAATCCTCACGCTGATAATTCTATAGGGCTGGCAGAAACTTGCGGAAAAGCTTTACCATTATAATGAAACAAAAAACGGTATAAACTACGTAGTTATGCTCGCTCAGCCTGCTAATACTTTACAGGCACGAAATTCTACAAGACGTGGATTTTACCAAACTGGAATTCATCGTCCGGTCGAGAGCTATCTGGTACGACTCGTTTGAACCATTTTATCTGCAAAGCTAATATTATTCATAGACTTCCTGGACCAATACGTCAAGAGATACAATACGACGTACATGTGGAATATCTGGAACTCGACGTTTGTGGAAGCCTTGCAATTCGAGATCAACTTCTTTAACGACTCATTGCATAAGAGGCTGTAAGGTGGTGACTGTTACCCAAAGGAACTTAGCGGGGATTTGGATTGAAATATAGAACCGGGGCCACTACACTTCATGAGCAGGTCGCGACCCACATGTCGTCCTCCAGAGCCCGGGTGACATTTCGCGACATCAGATTGTATGAACTTTCCTTATACGAACCACGCTCTTTAGATAGTTTTAACCTGTATGGTCAACCTTCGCAATTTACTTCAGCAGTACAATTTGGACTCTATTGGTAACACGGCCTTCGCACAATGTAGTGCTCGAACACGTGACCCTCGTCGACGATTCTCATCTTCCTCCCTGTACCCACTTAAGGAAAACCCCTCGACAGATTTTCTCTCTTTTTAGTATTTAGACCCTTGGATGCTGAGGCCCGCCGTTACACGTAAGGGTTGGTGCTGGTTAAGTTACGGCTATAGTCTTTCACGAGACTGAGAAAGTCTTTCGCTAAATGATTTAATTTGGTGTCTCCAGCAGCCCAAAGCTCAATGCTAATAAAGAGCTTAAGTTCAGATGATTGTTCCGGATGTAGTCGAACATGGCGTTTAGAGATTCGCGGATAAACGATTTCTTGGGTCGCCAATGTTAAGCGAGAAGCCATCGAGGCCCATAGCTACGGCATCCTCGATATCTGTATGTATGTGATCCTCATCGGCATGCCCGACCTATGGAAGGGTAAGTCTCCGATCATCCTTTACTCTGCAACAAGAACGAGACGTGCATAGCGAGGGTAAGGTTGGTCGATAGCGTACCATGTAGTGGGCAAAGACAGCCTTGGCGCTGGCATTCCGACAGAAGAAGGCAACCAGACTGGTCGCGAATGCTAATATGCTGTGGAAGGACAAAGCATGAATCGCAAAGATGAAGGTGGAGGACGTAATACTTTGGAAAGGAAAGCGGGTATATGGGGAATATATACACTATCCGCTTCGAGCGGAACACCACTCCCAGAGATCTACATGGTATTTGCTGTAACTTGCTGGACTTGGTTTGAAAGAACATTCACGGTCAACGGTATTGTGAACAGGGCGGATCTTACGAGTACGGTGGTGAAGTGGATACCTCGTACATGATATGGATAGTTCATGCTTCGTCATTTACTCATACCACACTCAGAATCTCAATCTTGGCTCGATTCATGCTTTACTCGCTCTGGATTGAGCTTGAAGCTGGACTGTAGTATTTGTCATCAGTTGTATTGGGATGTTAGATAAGTGATCTTCAAGTTCGATCCCTAAAAAGATGTGCCGGTAGTTTCCCGTTGCGTAAGAATCTCCCCAAGGTGGGCTCGCTATTGAACCTGTTCGGGACGCTAAAGAATTCGCCGTAATGCTCTACTGTCCACTCAAGTGCTCCCAACGCGTTTACGTGCTCGTCGAACCATTGCTCTGCAGGAATTGGCGGATACATGATGCCCTGAACAACGGGATTCCGCATGCCGCTTTCTCTCCACTTCTTCTCCGCCTCGGCGCCATTCCAGAAATGGAACCAGAGTAGCTTCTCCACTGACTCACCATCTCTTGCCTGAGCACCTGCAGCCCACACGGGAATAGGCCGCGCTGATGGGAGACTCGTTCCGGGTACGCCTCTGGGTCTCACTTGGCCGGGCCACCGCGGAACCATGCCGTTGATTTGGCGGACTTGTTCCCTCCTCTCCGCGCTCATCGGATACGGAAATAAAACTTGCACCGTGGCCACAAACTTCTTTCGGTCGAGGGCAGAAAGAAAGCCGTTGGTGCATTCAATCTCCGTTTCTTTCGGCTCACCAAAAGTCGACAGTCCGCCCCAATACTTAGCATACTCGGGCGACTCTCTGAAAGCTTTAAGGGATTCGCGATTTTCCCAACCTGCAGTGTGTCAGACGATGGCCACAACGGGTTGTGTGATGGGCACCTACTTGTACAGATCACAACGATGTCGGGGCGCTCTTGGACACGAGCCCAGCAAGCTCTATCGTAGCCGGGCGCTTCTGTCAAAGGACAGATAGCATCAATCCATTTTTTGCGCGATTCGCAGAGTGGGCGGGGGGCGCCAATCTCGAAAATGGATTCGGACTCAGGGACATGTATCTCGGTCCACGTGCTGACGAACAGTGCAGCGAGGCGCTGATTCTCTAAGAATTGCTGACGGAATTGGTCGCTCGACATCGTATGTTGAAGGAGAGTGAGTGTTTCGGAACCTGAGGAAGAGCCCAAGATCTCCAGGTGTGGCACAGTTAGGCAGCAGAACGTACGCTAGTCCTAATGCAGAACTTGGCATATTATAGCGCTTCGGTATTTTTAGATTGACGGAGCCCAGACGTACCTTAAACTTACTCAAGCACATTCTCTTAAAAACTCCAGATGAATAACAGATGACAGCCCGATGCACCAAGAACCGAGGTTCCGTACACAAGATTTTTATTCTCCGTATTCCTAACATCGACTCAGCAATCCCTCATTGCCCAACAATGGTCCATTACCAACAGGCAGTGATAACGCCAGCGGCCCGGATTTGACATCCATTACACTCATCAGAACACTATCAATTATGAGTGTTACATACGAACCAAAACATGGCATGGCCTACCTTGTCAAGCTTCTGGCAGCATATTCTTCGGCCAGCAGCCTCACTCATCCCACGGCCATGGGTATGTTCAGCCCAGAGATGGCGGAAACTATTATAAATACAGAATGGGGAAGTATTTTGTTGGCTGTTAGATATGTTTCAAATGTAGCGAACTTATCATGGTAGATGATTCTCGAGAGAATGCTAGCGGGGAGGAGCATCAGGGCTTCTAATAGCCAGGGGAGATTGGAAAGCTCCTCTTTCCGAGATACATGAAGGAACTTTATCCCCACTATAGTAATCACAAGCCGAGATATTGCCCAACGGTATCATGAAGCTGGGCTCTGTGCAACTTCCAGGCCGGCGCTTTTGCGCAGCGAAGACCGTATCCCAGAATGTTGCCGTTCTGCCAGGCTTGAATTCCCACTTCCACCAAACATTTGCAGTCTTTCGTAATCATAGCCGCTCTTAGAGTCGTAAGTATCTGTATCCAGGAGAAATTCTCCTGCACCACCTGCCAAAACGGCTGAGGTGCCATACAAGGCAAGGAAAAGGATTTCCCACCGTTGGCGCTGCATGGGCACGCGTGCCGACGACGAAGCCAACACATACCGCAAATCCTGCCTCCTCCACAATCAGTCCATGAGGTCGGGGCGTCAGCCAATATGTTTGCCGACGAGAGATGGGCCGCTACCCGGAGCCCGCCATGGAGGTGCAACCAAGCAGTGCGACCTTAGACGTAGCGAGAGGCTACCACGCCACCATCTTTCTTAATACGAAGGGGCACCATCTTGGGGCATTGCCCTGGCTTGAAAATCCTGCATCCTGCGAAAATTTGGGGGTCGTATCTCAAGAGGGCATTGTATCTCAACACGCATTTCAATTGTTCTCGGCCACACAAGCCGTTTCTGCCGTTCACGACTCTATTCCGTTTAATGGCAGGTGCTGTAATTCGTCTCAGATCTTAGCCTGGAAGTCAAAGGTCAAATGCTCGCCAATGGCAGAAAATAGCATAGATTTTTCGAGCGTGAAGTTTGGGGGCGAAGACCCAAACTATAGTAGGCATTCGGCTGGGGAAGCGGCATTTAGGGCAGAAATTTAGCCGACATGTCCATGCACGCCCCGGATTAGGATAGCGCCCCACGCTAACACGCTCGCTGGCAGAATTCGAGAACACGAAGTCAGCACTGATCAGAATAGAACCAAGGCACTGGGAACATGCCGTGTTGTGATGTCCGAGCCGCTTCTGCCATGATGTGGGCACCTGTAGCCTGTAGGGCTGCAAATCTAGACGGGTGTCGGCACTCGGCTCGAATGACCAACCGTAGGCGAATACGAAAGGAAGTGATACCCTAACCGACCTATAATGGCCCCCACCATGTGTTTTCCCGTTCGACTGAAAATTCATTCGCTTGCTTCGAACAACAGTATGCCATCTTCACGATATCTTCAGATGAGGCTGACGCAGCTCCCCTACGTCTTGGTGTCACGGCCTTCGCTATGACATCTTTCAAATATCGATTGAGGAATTGCGCCAACAGTGGCTTCCTTCTTGACTTTGATTATGAAGAAGTCTTATTCATTAGCCAGTTGCGCCTCGGGTGGTTTCCACTTCTTCCTTTCAGTGGATCCGTAAAGCTGTAGTCCCGCCACATATCCAGTTCTGCCCCGGTGTATCTATTTTCAAAAGCGCCGCCAACCATTCTAGTAACATCCGCCGTGGGAAGGATTGACCCCAACCGAGCGAGCATGATGCACGGACACCAGTGGCTCGGTCCGGCCCACAAACCCTAACTCACCTTCCCATCCACCAGCATTGAACCGAGACTTGAGCCTAAGCGAGTGCTATTGTCAAGTCTGGGTGTGACCATACGATGTTGCCCTGACCTGGAAGAGGATGAGTCCAAAGTTGTATAAAGCTGGCAGTCTGCTCCATTCTCAAGTCATCAAACCAGCAACCTTCAAGTCAAAGCCTCACCCGACAACCTCTTTCGAACCCTCTACATCTCTCAAGCATCCCCAAGCTTAACCCAATCACAATGCTTGCCATCTTCCCCCTCCTCATCTCCGCCGCCGCGGCTTTCGTTTTGCCAGAGGGCCTGTCCGATGGCTTCTACCGCGCTTCCATCGACGAGCGTGGCTACGAGGTCCACGAGCTGCTGTCCGCGCCCGGCGTCGAGAACGTCGACCCAACCATCGTCGCCCAGCTGGCCCCCACCACCGAGAACGAGACGTACGAGCTCCAGCCCACGCTGCAAAAGCGCGCCGGGACCAAGTGGTGCGGCTGCGGCTTTACCCTCAACCACGCCGACTGCGACGCCGCCGTGGCCGACATGAAGAACCAGGTCAGCGCCGGCGTCCACATCCAGGCGCACCTGGCCTACTACTCCATCAGGGGCAGCGTTGTCTTCTTCGCCTGCAACCAGGGCGACGGCCAGCTGTTCATGGACGTGCCCTCCGTTGCCTACGTCGCCAGCGAGATCACCAATGCCTGCGGCTGGTACATTGCTGGTACCTTTGCGCGAGGTGGATACCCGTCCGAGGCGTCTGGATACATGAGATACTCCGCTGGACTGGACTTTTGCAATGCCGCTAAGACTTCGCCCGCCCATAGCTGTTAAGTGTCCAGACTCTAGGACCATGCTTCTGGGACATGTCAGAGAGGATTGGCGTCACGGGTGATCCGGATATAGCATCGCTCGAGGAGGTTGTTGTGCTGGAGATGGTTTCACTCATTTGTATCTAAATCACGTTGTCAGGCCTGAAAATAAAATGAAGTTTCTTGAACACTGTGTATTAAATAGACAAGAAGTCCAAATTGCTCCTGCTCCCACCCATCCGCTCAGCCCCGCCGGCTTGGCATGAGCTTGTGAAGAAAGAGGAGAGGGAAGAAGCCACCGTAGCGTTTTGACAGGTGCTTGTGGAGTCCTCCAGCTAAGGGTCAGACTGACCGACTGATCCGACGTCCGAGAGCCCGCCTACGGAGGAGACATCAGGTCACGTTAACTGGCAGAATCATGCTATTGAGAATGCGCCATTTCGTCACTACAATCAAAGCTGATCTACCTATACTACGACCCTCCTCAATCTGTTGAGTATGGCCCGGATGTCCGGCATTCTTTGCACTTAACAGATACGCAGAATAATCCATAAGCTATCTACTGGGCAGCGTAGATAATATACGCGCTATCTGTCACAGATACGAAAGATCTACGAAGACTGCTGCAAGCTGGGTCCTGAGGACGAGGTCTGGCTCTTCGGATTCAGCCGTGGATCTTTTGTCGTTCGTGCCGTGGCAGGATTGCTGCATTACATGCAAGCAGTCTCTTCGGCGGGCACGACACAGTTCAGGGAAGACTACGAGAGGTCGCTGAACATATATCAGGGCATGCAAGGGCACGGAAACCTTGGCAAAGGCCGGGTAGGTATCATTCCCTTGGTTAACACGTGCTTTAGCTGACGATTCAGATGCATTCGCATTTCCTCGCTGCCACCAAACCAGCCCCAAAGATCAAGTTCGTGGGAGACTTGGACACCGTAAAGGCGGTGAAAGAGGACTACTTTTTCGAGATATCGTTCAAAGATTCTTTCCAACATATGCGGCACGCTTTGGCATTGAACGAAGACCGGGACGCGATGACTCCTGAATCTTTCCACAAACGAATGACCTCACGGCTATTAGTGGGAGATCTCTGATTCAAGCCTGGTTTGTCCGTGCCCATATGGATATAGGTGGATCTGGATCGGAAGCGGGGTTGTCGCTCTATCCGCTCCAATGGCTATTGATCGAGAGTCAGTCTCTGGGTTTGGAATTGTCATTGGCACTTTTGGGGACAGGGTCGTCATCAATGATCCGCTGGACCTCGTGTTTCCTTCGACAGACGAGCAAGGCCGAGGAGCACCCATGTGGTCCTGCAAGATGGAGAATAATATTGAGGTCAGCGTGCAGGATCTTCGCAAGGTCCACACTCTCAGCAGATACAACCACCGTTACGCCATCAAGCTGCACAAGCACCTTATTACTATTTGGCCTACGAAAAGACGAATGGTATTTGCCGACAACGGCAATCTGGACGGCTGGATTGGTTTCTGTAAGTGGATCCAGCATCCTATGTTCGCGCAGCTGCTGATACGATACAGTACGTCAAGGAACTATCATCCATCTCAGCGTATACTTCCTTTTGGATGTATCAAACAACATCGGTTTCGATACCAACCAGACGCAGCTACGCCTGCATCTTGAGAATTGGAGAATGAAGACCCTCAGCTTACAGAACAACGTCTTCAACCAAGGCTTTTGGATCGATAACGACATCCAGGCGGATGAGACTCTCAATGCCATTCGGATTGTTGTGTGGAAACTGCGGAGTTGGCAAATCGACCCTGATCAACAAAGTTTTCGGGGTGCGTGTAGTAAGTTTGGAAGCCTTTGCGCTATAAAGTGTAGCTAACTGCGGGAAATGACAGAGGTGTCGGAACGATTTAGAGGAATCCACAACGTCAGGGAGGAGATCATATTCAACAGCCGCCCAGACCTCATCTTGCATGATTCGGGGGGTTTCGAGGCAGGACTGCTCAGGAAGTGAATGCCGTCACGGGATTTCTGCAGGAGAAGTCCAATGCCGGTAACATTGAGAGTAAGCTACATATGATTTGGTAAGCGCCTATTGCTCGCAATATGTTTGTCTAGTATATGATCATGGCTTTCGATTGAGGATGGTGCTGACATGGTGTAGGCTGTGCATTGAGACGACGAGCCAGAGGACGCAGCGCGCAACAGAGGATCTGTTCAAAGCGGTTACCCTTTTTGCTCAGGAAGTGCCCATGATAGTGGTTGCTACGAAGAAGGATGAGTTCCTGTCAATGAAAATAGGCGAGTGTATGAGAAGGTCAGGACCAAATTCGATGGAACAGTGCACCATGGATGCCGAAAGTCAACTCGAGGAGCGTATCAACCAAATTGTGGAAGACATATCTCGTGTTCAAAACGGTCGACTAGATGCTTGCGTCGCGGTCTCTGAAGGTGAGCTTACTTGCATGCTTAACAGTTCCAAAATGCGAATTCAATGCAGTGCCCCACGCATATTCATGCTGAAGAGTCCGATTCCATTGCTACTGTAAATCTGGGCTGTTTTTAGTCTGACCGGTATTATAGATGATCCAGCATCCATCGAAGAGCTCATCAGCACGACGTCTCAGTGCATCAGCCTTGAGAAGATTCGCCGCCTCTGGATCAGCGCGCAAGTGGCGCGGATCGATCTCAAGATCCAGCTTGGAATTGGAGACACAATGCTTGTCTACAGGCGATGCATCCAGGCTGCGACCGGAGTTTCAGGTATTCCCTTGGCCCTAGTAATTACTCGCGTCGCGGCAACAATTGGTGTGTGCAAAAGCATCGTTCGGTGCTTTGGCCTACCTTCTATCAGGAGCGATGTAGCCTTGCGGATCGTCATGACCAACATCTGGACAATATGGGCAACAGCCTGCGCATTGCAGTCGCGGAGCTATTTGCAGTCGGAGGCCTGTGTGCGACAGTCATGATGGGCGGTAATCCCTTTTTCTTGGTTGCCAGCACCGCAAACGTCCCACTCGTGGTTCCCGCTACGGCGCGACTGATCTTGATGCTGTCTGCTGACCTGATACTGATTTTGACGAGCTCCTTCAAGGTGGCATCGCAAAAGAACGTCGGTCAGCCGCTTGATCAGGATCTGGAAGCTGCTGCGTGCGCTTATCGCCCGTTTTCCAACGATGTCCACAGAGGAATCAAGGATTTGACTCCGAAAGGGGACGTGAGCGCTTAGTATCGATTTCACACAATCAGAGCAGGATTCGAAAAGATCATCGAAGATTACAGAAGCAGGGTTGTAGATGCGATTGCAGCAACGAGGACTGGCAGTTTTTCAGATTATAAGGATGGGAGTTCTTCTAGTTTCGACTCTTCTAGCAGCTGTCTCCAAAGGGAGAAGGATCTTTGGCTATATGTAAGGAGGCAATGAGCGATAGACGTAATGGTTATTCGTTAACGGATGTCAATGAAATATAGTAAGGATGATGACTTTAAAGCCGATGTGTGCAGCGCGAATGCGGAACGGTTGGTGTAGCATCTTGTATATAGGGGCAACAGAGAAGTAAGATTTTGTCATTACTTTCTATGGCTATACTTGTTAAGGCAAAACGATTCCACCAAGCCCAGGGCGGATCAGCTGACAGTGGTCTCGGGCATGTCGGCGCTCTTGCATAATGCTTATGGTGCTTGGGTACGTCGGCCCGCTACCCCTGTCACGCCAAGGGACATGGATCATCCCGAGCCTAGTCGCACTGCCTCAGCTCTTCCAATGCGCCTTGTATCAAAAGACCACATGGTGTCCATGAGCGGTGTAGCATGTCTGCGTTGTCCTGTCATCATTAACAACAATGGTCGATCTCAAGCATCCAGCGGCGAAGCACAGCCGGAAAAACTACTTCCTGGTATCATGCATTGTCCTCTGCGAGCCAATCTCATCCACCATGCTCCTACCATTCGTCTACTTCATGGTCAAGGATCTTGGCTATCCCGAGGCCAAAATCGGCCCGCGGGCTGGAATAATCACTTCCTGCTTCTTCGTCGCCCAAATGTTCTCCACCCCCTTCTGGAGCGTCTGGTCCAACTCGGCCGGCCGCAAGCCCACGCTGCTCGCCGGCCTCTTCAGTGCGGCGCTGGGCACCATCCTCTTTGGCCTGTCCCAGTCTCTGGCTTGGGCCATCGTCGCGCGCTGCCTATGCGGGCTCTTGAACGGCAACTTCCCGGTCGCCCGCACCATGGTCGGCGAGCTGGCGGAGCTCTCTGGAACCGATAAGGGGAAGGCTTTCTCTCTGTTTGGCTTCTGCCTCGCGGCAGGCTGGCTGAGTACGTCTCCCTTCTCAAATTGCAAGCATTTGGCAAACTAACACGCCTCAGTTGGACCTATGATCGGAGGCACCCTCGCCCGCCCCGCCATTCAACTTGGCATCTCTGGCCCTGCAGGGTTGTTCGTACGATTTCCGTACCTGCTGCCCTGCATATGCGCTGCGTCGATCAATCTGATCGTCTTCGCCGCTAGCTGGTTCCTTTTGGATGACACCAAGCCGGCGCCGCGCCGGGACAGTGATACCGGCCCGGACGAAGCGGATCCGCTTCTTGGTCCGGCCGATCCTCCTCCTCCCAAATGCCGGACGACCAATCAACGCAATCGACAAGTCCAAATCATGTGCCTCGCCAGCTCACTGTGAGTTTCGTCCTGATGAATCCGCAATTGCAAAGCAGCTGATGAAGCTCCAGGTTCTTCTTTACCCACGCCATCCTGTTCGACGAGCTGTTTCCCCTCTTCGCCGTCTCCAGCACAAGCGCTGGAACGGGGCTGTCGTTCCTTCCCCGCGACATCGCCACCGCTCTCATGGCTTCCGGCCCCGCCATGTTCGTGGCGCTGCTGGGCTTCCCGCTGGTGCATAAGCGCGTCAGCGCGCCCAAGCTCTACGCCCTGTCCGCCCTCGTCTTCGTCATCGTGTACCCAGCCTTCTCGCTCCTTCCCAGCATCGGGGCCGCATGGCTCTGGCCCTGTCTGGTCGCGCTGATCATGCTGCGGTACATGAGTCTGGTCGTCTCGCTCACCAGCCTGAATATCATGGTATGTACTCTGGCGTGAAAAGGTTTCTTGTGGCTCGTGAGGCGCTGATGAAAACATGCATAGATCAACGACATCGTCGTGCCGGAGGAGCGTGCGCTGATCAACGGCGTGGCGCAATCGATCGGATCGTTTGCACGCACCGTCGGCCCGACGCTCGGCGGCTGCGTGTGGTCTTGGAGCTTGTCCAGTGGGCTCCCTGCTCCTCTTGACTTTCATGCCTGCGTAAGTAGTGTTCCTGTACGTTGTTGCAATCTTTTGCTGACTGTTTCCACCAAGTTTGTCCTGCTGGCGGTCTTGGGCGCGGCTCAAGGCTTTACTGCTTTGATGTTGCTCAGGAGAAGTGACGGTGTTTCAAAGGCTTTGGGAGAGAGTGGAGCTGAGGTGACGGAGGATTGAAAGCTTTGTTTGAAGCCAATTGCACTATAGATAGCTTTTTGTTACGTCCTACATGCTCTCTTTGCCGACTCTTTTTATTTCGGTATGAAGATGATTCGACCCTTCATTATTACGCCTCTTCCATGAATTTCAATTGCTAGGGCTATGTACTTGAACATTTACATTCTTCTTTTTCATCGCTTGTATGATTGTGCCAGCTGTGAAGAGTCTGTTTCTGCCTCCCAAACCGATTGGACTTTGGTGCAGCCAGCTCACGCAACCAATCACAAAATAGTGTCTCTGCACAGCGTCACTGCCATCACCCAAGCGGATCAAAATCGGCGGACAAATTTATTCTGGGGAATCGAATCAATGGAGAGGAATGCGACGGAGGCGGAGTTAACGAGATGAGGCTAACTACATATGGCAGGTGCAGGGATGTCGGCGAGCGGGCCGCACCTTGCAGGGATGTCGGCGCCGGCGCCGCCACGAAGCGCCACCTGGGATGTCGCCGCCCCGCCGCCATCCTTTATGTTTTGGTCCTGCGCTCTGTCCGTTCTTTCGAAAGTTGCTCCGTCCAGGTGTTCCACACGCGAAATCTTTTTCGTCCGGTTTTTGTGCGCTGTTTGGGGGTTTATTTGGGCGTTCGCGCTGCCTCGTTTCTTGCGCCAACAACAAACAGCTATCGTTCAACCATGGCTGAAACGCGGGACATCAACGCTTCCGAGGACCGTCGCGATGGAGCTTCATCAGACCTCGAGAAGCAGCAAATACCGAGCTCGGGCGTTGCCAGCGAGTCCGGTGAGAGCGATGCCCAAGTCACGGAGAAGCCTGGCGCTCGCGTCGGCCTGACTTTGACGCAGTTCTGGATTGTCATCGTGGCGTAAGTTGGCCTGGAATCTTCACATGTTTCAACACCGCTGACGGTTGTTTTTCTAGGTTGAACATGGGCATGCTGCTCACCGCTCTCGATTTCAACATCGTGGCAACGGCTGTGCCCATCATCTCGTCGGATTTCAAGGAATACAGCAATTCTTCATGGCTCGGCACCGGCTTCCTCATCTCATTCGCTCTCGTTCTTCCCATCTACTCGAAGCTCGGCGACATGTTTGGCCGTAAAAACATGTTTCTGCTCGGCACCCTCATCTTCACCCTCGGCAGCGGCTTGTGCGGTGGCTCCAGCAGCATGTCGATGCTGATCGCTTCGAGATTGATTCAAGGAATTGGTACGATAATTCATTGATTTTGCAAAAGAGACACTTGACGCTGACATGGAATTTCAGGCGCTGGCGGCATCTACGGGCTGGTGAATGTCATTGTGACTGATCTGGTTCCACTTCGAGAAGTCGGCAAGTACCTGGCTCTTGCAGGCTTGGTGTGGGCAATTGCAGATGTGGCAGGTCCTTTGCTCGGTGGCGCCTTTTCCCAGTAAGTTGAACGACTTCCCCGTGACGAATGTGGCTGACTCTTGGACCAGATACGTGAGCTGGCGCTGGTGCTTCTACATCAACCTCTGCATCGCCCCTGTAACGTTCGTCGTCATCTTCATTGTCCTCAAGCTCCCGGCCCCCAAATTGGACTTCAAGAAACTGAAAAACTACGACTACCTCGGCACGCTCACTCTCTGCGGCGGCACGACCTGCCTCCTCCTCGGTCTCTCCTGGGGCGGCAACAACTTCCCGTGGAGCGACAGCCGCGTGATCGGCTGCCTGGTCGGCGGTCCCGCGCTGCTGGCTGCCTTCGTTATGGTCGAGCACTACGCCAAGGACCCGCTCATTTTCCCCAGCATGCTGCGCAGCCGCACCATCATCGCCATCCTCGTGGCCGAGTTCTTCTACGGCGCCAACCTGCTCGGCCTCATGTACTATGTGCCGCAGTTCTTCCAGCTCGTCTTCGGTGACTCGGCGACGCTGTCGGGCGTCGGCCTGCTGCCCATGATGCTGGGCCTCGCCATCGGCAACCCCATCGCCGCCGTCGTCACGTCAAAGTTCGGCATCTCGCTGTACAACGCCGTCGCTGGCGCGGCGCTCGAGATCCTCGCCAGCGGCTTGATGACGCGCTGGAACGAGGACACGTCGCGTGCTGAGGCTGTTATTGTGCTCATCATCCTGGGTATCGGCCAGGGCGCCGTCATGTCCGGCCTTCTGCTATCGTCGCAGGTCGCGGTGCCGCCCATGCAGATCGGCATCGTCACCGGCCTTGTTATTTTCATGCAAACCATTGGTGATATCTTCGGCATCGCCATGTTCGCTGCCGCCTACGTCAACGAGCTATCGGCGTCGCTCGCGCGCCTCGATCTGACCGCCGAGCAGATCACCCTCGTTTTGACCGATGTGCAGGAGGTCAAGCACTTCGAGTCGGCCGACCTGAAGCATGAGGTCGTCGAGGTCTACGCCGACTCCATGCGGAACGGCTGGTGGTTGATGTTCGCTTGCGCGTGCATGATTTTCGTGGCGTCGCTGTGCTCCAGGCAGCACAAGTTCGGCTCGAATTGATTGTGGAAGTTTGGGAGAAGTGAAGAAGCTCTGAGGTTGAAAAATTGTGCTGCAGAGAGGAATTGGGAAGTGTGTACACTTGATGGGAATTGTTTAGTATTTACTGTGTTGTCGAAGGAAGTGACTCATGTCATGTTACGAAAAAATTTCAATGAAGATGGATGAAAATTGTCCCGATTACTGCATTCTAGAAAGATCTATTTTCCGAGCCAGTACCTAGATGTCTAATGATAGCAAAATGTATTGGCGGAGACGGAGGAATAATCTTTGCCTTCTAAGCGGATCCGTTCTAGTAGATTCTCAATGAGAGCAACATGCGTTAGTGTATTGTCGAGGATGGAAGGTGACTGTGAAAATCGCGCCATCGTTCCTGTGATTTAGGAGGGGATTGCGCAAAATGGATGAAGGATCGTACGCTAGCGGTTTGATGCACGTGGAAAAAAGACGGTTTGTGGAGTGTGCTGCCTGCGTGGCTTGCAGGGGTTACATAGGAGTCAGCCTATCAGGGTGCTCGCCAGGAACATTTCGTTATGCACGGTTCGCATTCGCATTCAGAGACGGAGAAAAAATTGCATGAATTGTATGAATGGTATATATCTAATGAGTCCCTATCTCTAGCATTTGACAGGCAAGACTGAGCTCGTGGGTTGTGTAGTCTACGTGGTCTTGGTCGAAGAGGTTGAAATGGTGGCCGGGCAGGTCCAACACGGCGTGGATCAAGGATTGGTTGTAACGGCCCCAACCGAGCAGAAGGTCTGAGCGATGGATGTCGACCCTGGACAGATGCATTTCTGGGGTGGGAAAATGGTCCGTTGCGCGTAGCAGAATTGCCGGCGGCACAGCAGGCTGGGGGGGCCTTTTCTCCGGGGCCTGCACTGGGCCTCCCATCGAATGCGGAGTGGCCAAATCGTCAGGTGATGTTGGAGTGGTTTGAGTGTGCGTCAGCGGCGGCGTTTCGACGCTGTTTCCACGCCGTTCTCGAAAGCTGAAGTAATCGCCTGCAGGCTGAATTCGTGCTGACGGGTACCAGGAGTCAAGCATGGCGGCTGAAAGGGCCATGGAGCGGCGGACGGCACGCTGGAGCTCGAGCGGACAGCCAGCGGCAAATTTGGGGAGGTGTTGCACTACCGGCCGCGTGTCTAGGGGGTCTCGGTGGGGAAAGACGGAGTCGAGCATGACGATGCCGCGGACATGGATGGCAGGGTCTTGTTGGAGGCGCAGGGCGACCTCGATGGCGACGATGCCTCCAAGCGACCAGCCGCCCAAAAGCAGCGGGCCGCGGGGCACGACGGTGCGCACCAGCTCGGCATAGACGTCGGCCATCTCGGAGATGCCTCCTTTCCAACGGGCGCGAGGACTGTGGATGCCATAGACGCGGCGCTGTAGGCTGCCCAGGCGAAGGTAGTGGGCGCAGTTCCCACTGCCGTCGTGGATCAGCACGAGGGGCGCCGCGCCGGGAGGGCCTCCGGTCTGGATGATCTGCGGATTCATGGTTAGGTAGCTATTGTGTATGCGAGGACGCAGCCCGCTGCTCAATAGGACCTCGCTTCATAATAGCAGCTGAGCCGGTGCTGACGCGGGTTTCTCCGCCAGAAAGCAGCAGAGACTGCATAAAGGCGCCGCCCTGCCAGCCGTTATTGTCGCCGCCATCGCCGCCAGATCAGTATCCATCCCGCCCGGCCGCCGCCGCCTTCGCCGCCGCCTTCGCCTAAGATCTTCAGCGCCGACACCGCGCCATGCAATCCCCGACCCGGCCCGTCTCACGCAGGAAGCTTGTGTGCCACGCCTGCCGAGCCCGCAAGAAGCGATGCGATGTAAGTCCCCCCACGCCAAAACGCATGAACGGCTCCCACCTGCACAGTCCTTCTCCGACCGAAGCTGACTCATCGCCTGCAGGGGGCGCGTCCGCGCTGCGACTCGTGTCAGAAATGGGACCAGCCCTGCTACTACGCTGCAACCACACCCTCGGACGGTGGCGGCGTTTGGTACCAGCATCCAGACCGCGTCCCCGGCGCATGGGCTCCTCCAGCAGCTCGGCGCAGGGCTCAACAAGCCCCGCCGGATGATTACTTTGCCGTGCAGCCCATGGCCGAATGGCCCCCACTGCTGACCCCATTGCTCACTCCGCCTGCCGCTCCCGCAATACCTGACGAAGCCCTGCTGGAGGACATCCCATCGCTTACCTTCGACGACGCCTTGTCATTCACAAGCCTAAGCTGGCCATGCTCGCGCCTACCAAGCGTTTCCTTGGACTCGCCTGCTTCGGCAAGCAGCCTGCCAGCCCAGCCAGAGCTTGTCCGGCTTGTAGACCTCTTCTTCACCCACTTCCACCCTTTCGTGCCATGCCTTCACGAGGCCTCCTTTCGGGACTCGTTCTGCAATTCGGCAACACAGGGCGATGTACCTGCACTAGTATATGCCGTGCTTGCCGTGGCTGCTTCCATGCACACAGATGCCGCGGTGCGCCAAAGGCAAGATGAGTGGCTGACCAGGGCAAAAGCGCTTTACCGCGAGAACTGCAATGAACAGTCGGTGCAGATGGTGCAGACGGCGCTGTGCCTCGCCTTCCACTCACTGGTGACTGGAGATCTCCAGGCGCTGTGGATGCTGCTTGGCGACTCGTGGAGGAAAGCGTGTCTGATGGGCTTCAACCGCCTCGACGCCCCTGACCATCCAGGTCTCAAGCCGTTTGCTCCTGCTCCTCAGGATGCCCGCGAGAAGGAACAGCGCCGCCGCATCTTTTGGACCATATTTTTGCTAGACCGGGGCACGAGCTTTCCATTGGGCCTACCATATGCCATTGACGACCGCCAGTTCCTCGTCAACCTACCCGTCCGTGAAAACATCTTTGCCGGAACCGGCTCGTTGGTATGATACTTCCCTCTGTCGAACCTGCACATCCCGCTCACTGTTATTAGGGTCCCGAAGAGGCTGGCTCGGTGCCTTTCACACACAAGCTGAGCTCTCTGATCTCGGCCAGACCAGCCCAGGGAGACGCAGCGCCCATCATGCACCACCTGATCAAGGCATACGTCATCATGGGCCGCATCGTCGAGCACACCCACTCGATCCACCCACAGCAATCAGATCACAGCGGCCACAACGAGCTCGACTCAGCCCTCGTCCGCTTCCGCCTCAGCCTGCCCCGGTGCGCCACCGAACTGTCTCGCGCCGCCCCGTGCGCCCTCAAGCATGTCCTCTGGCTAGGCATGATCCTCCACGCAAACACAGTCCTGCTACACTTCACTCCCACCAATTCTGCACGCAACCATGAAGATCAAGATTCTTCCCGTACCTTCGAGTACTGCCTCGCCGCCGCCCGCGCCATTGTCCAGCTCGTCAAGGACGCTTCCCGCATTGCCACCGACACCCTCGCCAACCCCCACATCTCCCCCGCCCTGTACCTCGCCAGCCGCATCCTGCTCATCCAATGGCACCGTGACAAAGATCCCCAGCTGCGCGACGACATCGACCTCATCCTCCTCGCCTTTGACCGTATTGCTGACGCTTTTCCTATCGTGGCCCAAAAGTTCACTACGCGAATCAACTCCGACGTGCTACTCGATGCCGAGAGCGTGCGTGCCCTAAGGGCTGCCGGCGCGAGGGGGTTGCTGGTGCAATGTTCGTCGTGGAATAGACGCTGATATTTATACGAATCATGATTTCCTGCAGGCTTTGTTGCTTGATCCAAAATACATGTCATTTATCATCTTCACTTCTCGTTAAAAATCATCTTTAAAAAAAAGAGTAAATAGATTCAAACCGGTGGAATTTTAGTTTCCCTCAAGCATTTTTTCATAGCAGATACGCATGGTGGTTTCTTACGAGCGTTGTCGTTTGGTTATATATCATTTATATTATTTGTTTCTGTTTAAAAGTATATACGAACAAAAGTAAATAGAATCAATATTTAAACCAGTATTCAATCCAAGACTTGGAATAGCATATCTTACTTATCCGAGTTTTCTTAACTTTACTTCTGTCTGCAACAGAGTCATAGATGCGCAGAATGATCTATCAGCTATCTATAAGGCAGCGTAAAATATCTGCGCGCCAGTACTAACAAATTGCAAACAGCAAACACGGAGACGTGCAAACAATGAAATCCACTTCATAATTCGTCATGAATCAAGGTTCAAAGCGACAATGTTCCATTTCCTCCAGCTACAGCTAACCCTGCTTCTCCTTCTTCCTGAATTCCAAAGTTGCCGTCGTGTCATAGATTAGAGAGAACAGGTGGTTGAAATTGTTGACTGGCCTCTCCTTCCCATCAGGAAGCTTAAAGTCGTATTCCAAAAGCAGTCTCGACAGCGTCGCTTTGAGGACGTTCGTCGCAAAGAAGCGGCCAGGGCAAGCCTGTCATTCGTTAGCAACATGAATCCTTCGCCGGACGAGAGTAACTCACATTTCGGCCCGCACCAAACTCCACGGACTCGGGACTGTTGCACGGTCTCGGTATCAGTTTCTTTTATCATCTGAGGAGCGGGAGTGGTAGCCAGTGACTCACCCAACAGAGACGTATGTATACTTGCTCTCATTCCCCGCGATCATGCGCTTGTCAGCCCATTGAAACCCGTTGAACTCACGCGGCTGCTTCTTCTCTCCCGAGATGACCGAGTACGCATTCGACACCGCCACGTAAGAATTAGCCGGCAGCGTCATGCCGTTTGTGAGAGGGAGCGGTTTGATGATCTTGCGGTAAACGGATACTAAAATGCTCGTCAGTTTTCTGACCGGTGTCGCTTCGATTGCTTCGTCTTACGCAGGTTCGCGTGATTGAAGCGCTGCGACTCCTTGAAAAAGCTGTCCATGTTCTGCAGCTTCGCCAGGCTAGCTGGGCGGAGTCTGATTGTTCCCTCGGTCGTGACCAGCGAGCGGCTTTCCTCGCGTAGTGGCTCAATGCACTCTGGGTGGGACGCGAGGTCGAAGAGGGCTTGTGTGAGAACTGTACCGGTGCTCACAACGCCGGCAAAATTCAGAATCACAAAACCTTCAATCAGCTTCGACGTATTGTGCTTGTCTTTGCCGGCATTCTCGATGAAGTGTTGCACCAGGTCGTGCGGGTTCTTAAACCCCGGCTTTTGCATCTCCGTGAAACGAGCCTGCAATCCACGATTAACCACTCGTCTTTCCACATGTGCCTGATCTTACCTTGTGGATCGGCGTAACAAAATCACGCAGGATGTTGAATCTGCGGCGGAGGTCTCGCATCTCCGGTATGAACATCGCGGCTACTGGTCGGAGGATGGGATCCCACTTCGACAAGGCAACGGCTGCTCGCATCGCCGCAGCTGAATGTTCGGTGCAGTATTTCATCTGTAGTATGGGTAAGTGCCACGTTGCGTCCATCTTCATCGAAATTTTCTCACCCATGTTTCGTTGCGAGCCAGCTCTCCTCCCACAAAGACAGTCTGATAAACCCTCAGCATGATCTTGCACATTGCTTGGTGCAGCGGAAATCCTGTCCAGTCTTCAAACATCTCTATCAGCGCGAATCTCCTTCACAAATCTCTGCCTGCACCTGGATCCAGACTTACCACTACATTCGCCAAAGATCTCAGCTATGGACGCCTCGATTTCATCGTGCGCAGTAGGCATGATGAAGCTGGCATTCTTGGTAAGCTGCTGCTTGGCATATCCGATGGCCGTGTGGGAGCGGTCCCCTTCCAGATTTGTTAGATTTGACTTGAGCCAGTTTGCTTCTCTTTGGCTTACCAGGTGTGTCGGGGTACATTGATCCAACGCATGTATAGCTGCATCCTGTTACTACTGAAGAACGCAATCAAGGATGCTCTTTCATACTCTCCCAGGAATCGCTCGCAGAGGTCACCAGCGGAAGCTATTTCGTAGTGGCTTAGTATATCAAGATGAACTCGGGGAAATAATTTTTTTACAGATCTGACTTACTGACACTCGCCTCAGGAAGCCAAGTGTATTCATTGACCAGCCTGTCTGGGAGCACAATGACACGTCTGAATGGCGTTTGGAGAATGAATACTTGTTCGGGGTCCTGCACATTGATAAGCAAACGTCCCGTGAGAAGGTGAAAACAGCATACATTTACATATTGGCTACGTATGAGTGCCTTATAGTCAGTCGTCTCTGTGCCTTTGATAACTGGTATGTTCAGTGACGCGTATGCTCGATCCTCTCGCCATTTGATCCAAAGACGCCGCAGAGCGATCACCACCGGAATCAGAAGAAGAGAAAGAATTGGCAACATTATTGTGAGGTGAGAAAGGATTTCTCTCTGTTCGAAATGGAAGTGATGCACTTCAAAACGAATGAATAAAACACAACTTTTTATTCGCTTGTCGAATGCAGACTTCAATCATGACTTGGCGATAATGGCTGATGAATCGACTGACCGTCACGCCTCGCGAGAGGCCTGCTCCGGCCACTGAATCCTTCCGTGCAGCCTTGTCGGGTTCCTGACCTGCGCGGCCCGAGCGCCGCCATGTATTTCCGCGATCCCGTCCGACACCCCTGCTCTGACCGAGCGGCCCCCATCCAGATAGTGCGCCACCAACGTCTTGTGCTCGATTTGTGAAATGCATGTTCCAGCTCGGCATCGTCTCGGATTTTAGCGTCTTAGTGGCGTAAGAACCTTCTGGAAATCCACAGACAACAGGGAAGAGTTTGCTTTGTCTACCAATGTACCATACACATAGCGTGAGAAAGGTATTTGGCCCTCTCGACGTCGTCCTGGCAAAGATGTTTTTTTTGAATCTTTTTTGGATGGTTAAATTCAATTGTCTAGACGTAAATTTAAGTCTCAAACGTGAAGATTTGCATTGATATGGTATTTTCACTACCCATTCATTGAAGTGAAATTGAGCCCGAGAGTTCCACGCAAGCTATCGATTTATAGGTGGCGAGAAGAACTGTTCGTGCAACCACAATTGGAAAAACCGAGTGATGTAATTTAAATTTTAGGAACTACATTCAACATCGACGCGTAGTAGAACGACCGAGAAAGCCTGCACCAAATCACCCCCACATCCCAACACTAGAGCTCTGACAGAACCATCTGCGCCGAATCCTCGTGCCGCGGGCACGGGTTCACCAACTCGAAATCAATGGGCAGGTTCCGCCGCTCCTGCAGCTCCTGCATGGTCAGGAACGCATCGTGGCACTCCTTGGCCGTCTCGCGATCAGCACCAGGGGCATTCAGCACCCTGCGCTTGCCCACGGCGTAGCCGCCATTCTCCTTGTCGAAGTAGCTGACGTGCATCTTGCCCTCATCGCCCGGCCCGATATCCAAGAAATGCACCACGTAATCGTCATCCAGGAACTTGGTCTCTGGGTCATCGCTGGGGTAGTTGACGCAGTGCACGTGGCAGTCTGTCGCCGTGCAGTTGCCCGTCGAGTACTCGTACCAGTCGTACGACTCAGGGCGGGCAACGCAACCAGTATGGTTGGTAGATGCCGACGGGGGTAGCCACCTGGGAAGTGATTAGACTTGGGTGTTTGGTTGAGTGCATGGACTTACCAGCCGAAGCTCAGGTAGCCGGATGCTGTGCCGTAGGAGAAGAAGTTGGCTGTGACGACCTTGCTGTCTCCAGGATTCGAGGATGAGTTGGAGGGGAAGATGACGACTGAGTAGCCGTGCATTAGGAACAGTGGGCCAGATGCCGCGGCGGTGGAGAGAAAGAGGGACAGGGCTGGCAGCTTCATGATGAATCGACGAGTTGCAAATTAGCTGAGATGGTCAGTGTATTGTGCAGCTCTGGTAACATTTTTATTGTTCGCATTGAGACCGAGCGCTGGCTATACAGACGACAAAGACAGAAAATTCGAGATGTGGAACCGGGATATCGGCGAAGTGGTTACCTGATGTTTGATTAGATGTCGGCGAGAGCGGCGGCGAGCGGGCCGCGAGGTTTTGGCGAACGACGATGCTGCTTTTCCTCGCCCCCAACATCACCGAGGCGGTTGACTGCTTCATTTGGGTTGTGGGCCGCGGAGCTGAATCCTTCTCGCATGGTGTGCAGAAAGCCACAATCCTACGGTCCAGCCCGCGCCGTAAGCCGGCAGCCGAAGAGCCTCGTGCACGGATCCCGTTGCGCGTACATCCCGCCTACCATACAGCAATGCTTTCGCCGGGTAATATATAAATACAGTTTTAAAATATATGGTAGTTGTTCATTAGGAATGTGAATATTCCCTCCATCTTCTTCGATTTCATCAATCCAGCCACAGTCACGATGGTGCACGTTGACATTGAGCCGGCCGAGGCCGAAGTTGCCATCATTGGCATGGCCTGCAGGGTTGCAGGTGCCGACTCTCCTTCAAAGCTTTGGGATGTCCTTGCAACTTCCAAAGATGTCCAAAAAGATATCACCCGATTCAATGGTGATGGCTTCTATGCACCGGATGGTGGACCTCGCAAGGGCTTGACGAACGTCAAACGGTCCTATTTCATCGACGGAGAAGTCAGCGAATTCGACAACGCTTTCTTCTCCATTCCGCCACTAGAAGCGAATGCCATGGACCCACAGCAGCGGCTGCTGCTTGAGGTCACCTATGAAGCCGTGGAGAACGCGGGCATTCCACTTGAGAATTTTCGAGGCTCAAACACTGCAGTGTTTGCAGGTGCGTAGTCAACCAGTTTCTGTTGTCAAGCAATTACTGATTCTCCATAATAGCAACGACCAGCGGCGATTATGCCACCAACACTCTGCGAGACTTGGATTCGACGCAGAAGTATACATCTACCGGCACTTCAAACGCCATTCTTGCCAATCGGCTAAGTTACTCCTTTGATCTCCACGGCCCCAGTCTTCTAATCGATACCGCGTGTTCGTCGACGATGGTTGCCTTGCATTACGCAGTGGCTGCTCTGAAGTCCGGGGAGGCAAACATGGCTGTGGTCAGCGGTGTAAACCTCATGCTGAACCCCGACATGTTTGTACACATGTCTGAGCTCGGATTCTTGAGCCCTTCGGGGCGCTGTCGTAGCTTCGATGCTGCTGGAGACGGGTATGCCCGTGCTGAGGGCGTACTGTCCCTTTTGTTGAAGCCTCTTCATCAAGCTCGTCTGGATGGAGACCCAATCCGTGCTGTCATCAAAGGCACGAGGTTGAACCACAACGGAAGGACTCAGGGAATTACACTGCCCTCGACAAAGGAGCAAAAGTCCAATCTGGAAGCTCTCTACCAAAGCTTCAATCTGGATCCGGCTGACATTCAGTACTTTGAAGCCCACGTACGTCCTCGAATATCTGACTGTTTGCTTTAAGTGATACTGACAATTTGCAGGGAACGGGTACTGCTGCAGGCGATCCTATCGAACTGGCGGCTGTGGACTCCGTGTTCGGTGCCTCACACAACCTGCAAAAACTTGTGGTGGGCTCAGTGAAGTCCAACATTGGTCACCTCGAATCGTGCGCTGCGCTCGCCGGAATCGTCAAAACAGTCGAATGCCTCGAGAGAGGTCTCATCCCTCCTCAGATGCACTTTGAAAATCCGAACCCCAAGATTGACTTCTCCAACATTGAGATCCCAACACGGATGCTCCAGTGGCCGCCCACAGGGAGTCACCCCCGACGAGCGGCCATCAACTCTTTCGGCTTCGGCGGTACAAACGGTCACGTCGTGCTTGAGCACTTTCCAAGGACCCAATCTCGTTCAGCTCAAGGCCACCGCCCCTATCTCTTCAGACTATCTGCTGCCAATGACGCCTCCCTGAGCTTGATGGCTTCCTCGCATGCGGATTTTGTTGAATCTCAGCAGCCAAACATTGTCGATCTGGCACACACACTGCTCGCCCGACGAGCATTCTTGAAACGGTCGATGTTCGTAACAGCCTCTAGCCTAGAAGAGCTTGTCGGCAAGTTGCGTGACCCCGCTACGCCTCGTGTGACGAGGTCAAACGATGCTGTTTCCCGCATCGGCTTCGTTTTCACAGGCCAGGGAGCACAGTGGGCAACGATGGGGAAGCAACTCCTGGAAGAGAGCCCAGTATTCCGCTCCAAGGTCATGGAGTGTGACAGGGTGCTCCAGGCACTTCCAGACGGCCCTGAATGGTCCGCACTGGAGGAGCTGGCGAAATCGAAGGAGACGTCGCGCATAAACGTCTCGAGCCTCTCGCAGCCGATCTGTACGATCCTCCAGATATCCTTGTTGGAACTCTGGAAATCGTGGGGAATTACTCCATCGAGCGTCGTTGGACATTCGTCTGGAGAGGTTGCAGCAGCATATGCAGCGGGCATCCTTTCTCTGTCCGATGCTGTCATAGTCGCCTACTACCGTGGACTATACCTTGGCAGCTCTTCGGCGCCGTCCTCTTCCCAGAAAGGAGGAATGTGCGCGGTTGGCCTGGGAGAAGCTGGCGTTCAAGACTTCCTCAAGCGCTTCCCGGGTCAGGTAGCTTTGGCTGCTGTGAACTCTCCTGGAAGCTGCACGCTGTCAGGTGACAAGGACGCCATCGAGGCCATTGTGGAGTCTTGCAAGGCAGATGGAATCTTCTGCAGGCTTCTGAAAGTCGACATGGCGTACCACTCTCACCACATGCTTCCGCTCGCGCCCATGTACGAGAAAGCCATGACAAATGTCGGAGTCAGCCCAGTGTCGTCCTCAAAGGCAAACATGTACTCATCTGTATATGGATGTCGGATCGATCCGCGGAAGTGCACTCCGACGTACTGGAAAGATAACATGACCTCAACCGTCCGCTTCGCTGCAGCTGTGTCTGACCTGATGCTTCAGGAGAACGTTGAAGCTCTGGTGGAAATCGGACCCCATCCCGCACTCAAAGGCCCGGTTGCAGATACGCTGGCTGACCTTGGCACAACAGGTGTCCCATACTTCTCATCGTGCTTCCGCGGTAAGCCCGATATGGTTGCACTCTTGGAGTCTGCCGGGAGCATGATGAACGCAAATCTCCCCGTCCAGGCCAGTCGCCTCAATGCAAATGAAGTCGCCCGCGGATCTGGCTTCATATACGAGACGGGCCAAGTCCTGACAAACCTCCCAAAATACGAGTGGGATCACTCTGGTTCTTTCTGGGCTGAGTCGCGCATTAGCCGCAATCTACGCTTCCGTCAATTTCCACGCCACGAACTGCTTGGCTCGCGGATGGTTGAAGACACTCCCTTGGCCATGGGTTGGAGAAACAACCTTACATCGAAGGAAGTAAAATGGCTCTCAACTATAAAGGTATTATCATTTAACACGTTTCATGACCATTACTTACAGTTTGTTAGGCCAGTGGCACAGCTTCACTTCCACCTACCGTATTTCTTTCAATGGCATGGGAAGCCGCTCGTCAAGTCCACCACCTCCATAAGTTACAAGAGCCCATTATTCAACTCAAGGACATCACCTTCAAGAATCCATTGCCTTTGTCCTGGCTCGATGATGATGCTGCTGTAGAACTGCATTTTCGCCTCAACTTGGATCGTGCGGGCACCTCCGGGACGTTTGAAATCTCAGCAGCATCTGCAGAATCTACGGAGAATTGGATCAACCCCTGCGCTGGAGCTTTGGCATTCTGCGAACAGCCAACGAAGACTCCAGGCTCCCACAAGGAAGTTCAGCATAGCGCTTCCCTACAGAGCTATCTCGAATCCTTCGAACTGGCTGATATCAAGGGAGTGCAGAATCTGGCTATGAACACAGGCGCAGCCAGTGGTCAACTGGAGCAAAGCGAATACTCGGCCTACAACGTCGATCCAGCGGCCTTCTCAACTTTATTGCGCATTCAGGGGATGATGATGCTCGGTTCTGGGCTGCCTGGAGAATACAATTTACGGTCGATCAACCTTGTCGAAGCACGACTGGCAGAGGCCTCCTTGAGCACGCCCCAATTCTACATCGACAAGCACCACGCTAGCTCTGTGGCAGCCACGATGGATCTCTGGATAAACGGGTCGGATGGAGCATACATCTCTCTTCGTTCCATGCATTTCCAACTTCGGGAACAAATCAACCCAAAGCCCCGTCTTGCGTCGCTTTTCTTCAAGCCCCAGGTCCTCCCAGACATTTCATCCGAGGGTTTCAAGGCCGGGGCTCCTGGCGTACCTCCAGAAATGTCAGTCTCTGAGATTATGTCTTTACTGACTCACAAGTGGCCAAACAGTGACGTGGCCATTGTGGACGTGGAGGCAAACATTACGGCTGCCGTCACCTCTGCTTGTCCAGGTCTCCGAGCTGATGAACGGTCAGGCCTGCGGACACTGACTGTTGTTGGAGATCATGATGTCCCCGAGTCCCCACGGGTACGCCGCATGCAGCAGTTGAACTCCAAGTCGAAGTTCCACATGATTGTTGGCTCTGAGAACTCTCTGCAGCAGTGGGCTTCGATGCTCCTGCCAGCAGGCCTCCTGTGTGTTCGGCTCGACTCGGATGAGGGACGCGCTGCCTTTGCGGATAGCTTTGACCTCGTATGCAGTCTTCGGAATGTGGCATCGCAGAGCTGGGTCGTCGGGCGTTTGAAGAAGACGCACATTGACCTGTCAGGACGCCGTCCCAAGGTATTCTCTCCTGAGAAATTCGACATTTCTGCGCTGTCGAGTGTTCTCGCAATTGATCATGCCCGGTTCCCAGGATATGCTCGCGACGACGCCGAGAAGCATTCAAACACCACGCCGCGGCATGTTATCGTACTCGACTGTGGTCCGGAGTCTATACTGGCAAGGCAATCGGCTGAAGGGTGGCTTTCTTGGCTTCAGTCCATGGTCGAGGGCATGGAGACATTGCTCTGGGTCAACCACCAAGTACAGACAAATCCCTTCTCCAACGTTGCTGGCAGCTTCATCCGCACTCTGTGTGCAGAGTATCCTGCTCTCCGAGCGGCGCACCTTGTCATTGCGGACAGCCCCAGTGCTGACCACACTGCCGAGATGGTCAAACAAGCTTACACCCAGCTGCAAGAAGGAAGTGCTGAGGTCGAACTGATGGCCAAGGATGGACATCTCCAGTGCTTGCGCTACCTTCCCAATGACCAGTTGAATGCTTCCGTCGGCATCGCACCGCCAATGCACTCACGCAGGCAGCCAGCCACTGGTGACTACCGTATTGCCTGCACTGGAGAACACCGCGTCGCTGTCTTTTCGGCGCCGCCCGTGTTGCCCCATTCTTTGCCCGCAGGCTCCGTGGTTGTCGAGAACCGAGCATCTTTGGTGGATCACTCAGACGTCCTGGCCTTTGAAACGCCCAGCGTAGCTCATGACGTGAAGATTGGCTTCGGTCTCTTCTTTGCTGGTATCGTCGCCCTCTCCAGTGCCCCAGAATTTCCGAGAAGGGTGCCCGTTGTTGGCTGGTCATCCGGAGCCCACAGCTCGTCCGTTCAAGTTCCGGCCAAACAAATTCACGCGCTCCCGAATGGTGTTTCCTTGGAGGATGCAGTCTCCTGTTTCGCAGCCAGCGTCACCGCGTATGCTGTTGTTGACGGCACTGCGCGCGCAAGGAAGGGCGACAGTTTCAGTCTGTCCGTTACTGGCATACTGCGAACTGCTATATGGAAAGTGTGCGAAATGCTCGAGGTCAACATGGTGGATGATATTACTTCAGCAGACTTTTCTGTGACGTTCGAGCCGACAAAAGGCCTGGCTGTCAACTCACGACCGGTAGATGTCCGTCGCTACCTCGAATCGGGGCCTACAATGTCCTCTATCGTCGGGCTGTTCTATACTCTTCTGCACAGCCAGAACTCCATTTCAATGGTGGACACCTTCAAGCTGTCTGAAGTGCAGGCAGCGTTTGACACGGCTGCTCTCGGGCCTCTGCACAGCGTCATTGTTCATTCCGGAAAGGAGACGATGCATGACTACATGGTCGACTATGTGCCAGTACCCAAGCTTTTTTCGGAAGATGGCGCATACATCCTTCTCGGTGGAATGGGTGGTCTCGGTCAGTATCTGGCAACATGGATGATTGAAAACGGGGCCAAGAACTTGGTCACCATCAGCCGAAGCGGACTTGCGAGTGAGGACGCAAAGCGAACGGCCAGGTCCATTGAAGAACTAGGAGGCCAAGTACAAGCCTTTGCAGTGGATGTATCCAACGCAGATACGCTTGACGATGCGATCACTCAAATCCGAAAGCAGCACCGAATCCGTGGATGCATCAACCTTGCCATGGTCCTTCAGGATGCGCCTTTCATGAAGATGACTTCAGAGAGATGGGACCGTGCCCTTAAGCTGAAGGTTGAGGGTTCGTGGAACCTTCACCAGTCCACGCTTCAGGATGATCTTGACTTCTTCATCCTCTTCTCTTCTATTTCGTCAATCACCGGCAACCGCTCCCAGTCCAACTACGCCACCGGCAATGCTTTTCAGAATGCCCTCGCTGCATACCGTAAATCTATCGGTCTGCCTGGCCTGTCGGTGGCCCTGGGCTCCATGAGCGGAATCGGCGTCCTGGCGAATGATGAGAACCTCCTGACGTACTGTGCTCAAATGGGCCACGCTCACATCGGCCCGAAGGAGCTGGAAAAGATTATGGAAGCTGCGATCTTCGAATCACACAAATCCGACTGCGCTCCACTGATCTCTTTGGGTTTCGAGATGTTTGAATCCTTGGACGGTGTCGTTCAGAAGAGAGCTGACCAGAGCCAAGCGTTCTGGACAGACTTCCCAGAGTTCGGCCACCTGATTGATCACAAGTCGACTGGAGCCGAGGAAGTAGTGCGATCGCTGAAGGAGCGCCTACAATCCCCAGGTCCTGAAGGTGCAGAGGAGACGCTCATGGACGCTTTTCTGGAATGTCTCGGGAGCCTTCTTGGGTATGGCGTTGATGCATTTGATCCCGATTCATCGATTGCAGTATACGGACTCGATTCGCTAAATGCTATGTCCTGTCGGTATTGGTTTTTCCAACGTAAGTATATCCAGTCTCATCATACTTGTGCTCGACATGCTAATGGATTTTGAAGAACTTGGCCTCGATGTACCCGTGTTTGACATCCTCGGATGTAAATCGATCCGCGCTCTCATCTCCAGAGTCATCACAAAGTTCCAAGATGGACAGGAGGGCTCGAAGGGCTATGTGATTCCACAGCCCGTGCGGCACACAGATCTCCAGCACAGGCCGCTCTCCCACTCCCAACGCCGGCTGTGGTTCCTTCACAACTATCTCCCGGACAAGACTACGTACAACCTTCTACTGGTATGCCACATTGAAGGAACTGTCAATGTACCAGCTTTTAAGCGAGCATGGACTGTTCTTCTAAAACGCCACGAGTCCTTGCACTCACGGCTCATCGATACGGAAGAAGGACTGCAGCAGATCCCGGTGGAGCTGGACGAGTTTCCTATCACTGATGTAATCGCCCCAACCGACAACTATGATGAAACAGTTCAGGAGATCACCCGACTGGCTCGTTCGCACGAGTTCAGCCTTGAAGATGCGGAGCTTGTTCGAGGGTGGCTTCTGCAGTCACCAAGTGGTTGGAAGTTCTTCCTGACCTCTCACCATCTTGCCTGGGATCGGTCCTCAGTTCCAACCATATTCGCGGAGACGATGAGCGTATACAAATCCTTGGTCAACGGGGAAAGCGAGGAGTCATCTCTAAAGCCCGTTGACTTGCAGTTTATCGACTACACCTTGTGGCAAGAAGAGTGTCTCAACGCTCCACAATTCACGGAGCCGCTTTTGGCTTATTGGAGTGAGCAGTTGAGCAACATTCCCGAGTCAAGTTCGCTTCTGCCGATGGCTCTCAGAGACACGCGCCCAGTTGTGAAGGAACTGGAGACAGAAAACGTCACTTTTGCTCTCGATTCTACACTGGGCCGATCGATCAAGGACTTCTGTGCCAGGCACGCGGTGACACCGTTCATGTTTATGACATCCAGTCTGAGCGCTCTGGTGCATCGGCTGACAGGAGACGAAGATGTCGTGGTCGGGATTGCGGATGGAGACCGTGGGCATTCGGCCTTTGACGATATGATTGGTTTCACGGTCAACATGCTGCCAATCCGCAGCCGAACCTCTGCTTCTGAACCCTTTGTCTCAATACTGGAAGGGTTCCGGAAATCTTGCCTGGAGGCATACGAACACCGAGCCATGCCATTTGACGTTTTACTCTCGCGACTCGAGATTCCCCGACGGACGTCCCATAGCCCCGTCTTCCAGATCACCGTCAACTACCAAATGCACGGCGCCTTCCCCGAGTACGACTACGGCGACTTTAAATTCACCAAGTACGACCATTACAATGCCCGCCTGCAAATGGATCTCAGCCTGAGCATTGAGGAAGAGCTCACTGGCGGGCTTGACTGCGTGTTTGAATTCGACACGGCGCTCTACGATAGGCAAGGCGTGACCAGCCTGGCAGAAATATACAAGACGTTCATCGAGAACATTGTTGTTTCTGATGGGGCGCTGCCGCTCAATCAAACATCAATTGTTTCGACAGCAGATGAAGTCTTGATCAAAACAATCTTGGAGCAGCCTCCCGATGTTACTGCACGCGAGGGGTGCGATGCGACATTGTTCCCGATACTCTTCCAGCAGGCTGTATCCAGTCACCCCAACAAGGTGGCCTTGGTCGACGAATCGAAAACGCTGACATGGTCTGAGGTGGACGCCGCCACACGGAAAATTGCAAACGAACTCGTCAGGAGTGGTGCGGAACACAGGGAGCCGATAGGCATCTTCTGCGAGCAGTCAGTGGAGCTGGTGTTGGCAGCTTGGGGCATCGTACGCGCCAGCTGCGCTTACGTGCCCATCGATCCGGACTTCCCCGATGCTCGAATCCTGTCGATGATGGAGGATGTTGAGATGACGAAGATACTTGTGGACGGAGGGAACGACCGCGTACAGCGGATGGTTGCATGTGGAGTCAAACTGGCCGACATCCACGAGATCCACAAGATGACGGATGCTGCTAGTGCAGACGAAGTGCCCCTTATCTGCCATAACATTGCCAAGTCAGATCCATTCTGCTGCGTCTTCACCAGCGGCAGCACAGGACGTCCCAAGGGAATTTATATTGGACATGGCCCGCTTCGATACCAACAAGAAGGATATCACCGCGTTGTTGGCACATGCGCAGAAGACCGAATTCTCCTAGCATCCGCCATGGTCTTCGACGCGTCCCTGTGCGCCATCTACGGAGCAGTTTTGCATGGAGCAACGCTTGTAGTTGCAAGCAGAGAAGGTAAGCATCTCAGCAACGGAAGAATGATCATACCGCTAATATCTCTCTTAGCTCGGTTTTCTCCATCGACTATGATCGATCTCATCATTGATCAACAAATCTCAAACTGCATCATGACTCCAACGCAAGTATCCATCTTGCTGGCAGCCCCGAACCGGAAGAAGCTTCTGCAGTGGACGAGTCTGAAGTCTCTTGCACTTGGAGGCGAGGCACCCCCACAGCATCTCCTTCGAGACTTGTACGGACTGAATCTGCCTCATGCTACTTTCTTCAACGCATATGGCCCTACTGAGACAACGGTCGCCTGCTCAATTGCAAAGTACGTCTCAGAAATCCTACCTGGCTGATGATTCAAGCTAATACAAGGCAGACTGAGTCCAAGCGACGTTACTAGTGGAAGCATTCCTCTGGCACCCCCGCAGTTCCCAGCGACCCTCTACATCCTCGACGACCGAGGAAACCGCGCACCGCTTGGTGTTCCTGGAGAGCTATGGATCGGCGGCCCGGCCGTCAACAATGGTTACATCAAACGGCCAGAGCTGACGCAACGTGCATTCTTGCCGGACCCATTCAGCTCACAGCCAGGCCAGATCTACCGGACCGGCGATCTCTTCTGCCTTGCTCGTGACGGCACACTGCATGCGCGGGGCCGTATCGGTGGGGACCGACAGATGAAGCTGCGTGGCATGCGTATCGAGCTCGACGAGATCGAATCCGCGCTGTGGGACCTGTACGAAGACCTTGAGGAGAGCGAAGCGCCACCGTTGATGAACCTGGCCGTCGCGTACCACAAGAAGGGCGAGGCGGATGGCGTGCTGGCGGCCTACTTTGCCGTCGGCGAGGCGCCCGTCAGCTCCTCGCTAAAGCAAGCGCTGGGAAGTTTCTTCAGGACCGGCCTGAGGGAGTGCCTGCCCGTCCACATGGTTCCGAGTGCTTTCGTCTTCGTGGCTGCCTTGCCCACGACAGTGGCTGGGAAGACGGACTACAGAACCATCAGCTCCTGGCCAGCTCCAGCACGGATGACGGCCTCTTCGGAGAGGAAGGCTGGTGATTCGCTGCAGCTCACTGCATTGCAGCAGGGTATCGTGAAAGTCTGGCGAGAGGTTCTTGGCGAAGAAGGTGAGATCTGCGAGGAGGATGATTTCTTCAGCCTTGGTGGCCATTCTCTGCTCTTGATGAGAGTGCAAGCTGGCATCCAGAGCGCTTATGGCGCCACATTGTCTCTTGCCGCAATGTTTGCTGAGCCGACCGTGGCGGGCATGGAGAGGCTACTGTTGGCGCAGCCCGAAATGGCTGGGAAGACGAATGGCACTTCAGTGCGTGAAGATGAAACAGTAAGTGGTGATGCACCTTGGTCCTACAATGCTGTACTGACAGTGGAAAAGATTATCACTGTAGACTGGAAAAAGGAAGCCGCTCTGCCGCAAGAGTGCAACTGGATCATCACCGACATTCCCAACAAGCCGATCGAAGCCGTAGCAATGACGGGTGCCTCTTCCGTGATCGGAGTGCATTTCCTGCATCAGCTCCTGACCACAACAAGGTGCATGGTTTACTGCCTGGCGGAAGATGCTCAGTCACGCAAAGATGCACTGGATCAGGTCAATTCATCTCTGGCCGCTCACGGGTTCATCGACAGCCTTCCGAGCGGCTGGTGCGACCGGATCATCGTCTTCTGTGGCACCTTATCCGATGCACGCCTTGGCCTGTCAACCGAAGAAATTGCCCTTCTCGATGCCAAAGTCAACGCAATCTACCATATGGACTCGGATGTCTCGCTGCTGAAGAACTACGAGGGCGTTCGTGCCGGCAACGTCGGAGCTCTGCATTTCCTGGTCAACCTTGCATACGGCAACGGCAGCAACGTGAAGGCTCTCCACTACCTCTCAACCTGGGGCGTTCCTCACTTACAAGCCTGGCATGGCACCGAGCTGGACTCTGCTAAAGGAATTGTAACCACCGAGACAGAGCTAACGCACATGACGCCATCCTCGGATCCCGGCCTCGCGTACCTTAAAGCGCGATGGGCATGCGAGAATCTGCTGTACGAAGCGGCACACCGTGGTCTGCCCGTCACCATCTTCCGTCCCAGCATGTGCGCCAATTCCGCCGCTTCTGGTCGCGCGCTCAAGCGGACCGACATCAACCGGCGCATCCTCGAAGGCTGCCTGCAGACCGGCCTGGTTCCCGACTTTGGCTCCGCCCACGGCGGCGGCATGAGCTGGGTCACCGCTGACTACCTCACCGCCGTCATTGCCCGCCTTACCATCAGACCTGACGGCCGTAGCTACCAGAACTCTACGGCCAAGGGAGCCCGCATCTTCCACGTCGTTGCCGACAGACACATCCCGTACACCGAGCTGGTCGACGTGCTGCAGACGGCCCGCAGCGGCGAGAAGTTGCGCGCTGCTGCACCCGAGGAGTGGTTCGCTGCCATGCGTGCAGCCGGCGATCCCGAGATGGCCATTCAAGCTGAAGTGTTGCGTGAGTGGTGGCAGGCGGGCTGGCTGCCTTTCGCATTGGATGATACTCGGTCGCGCCGCGTGTTGGAGGAAGAATTGGGCATGAAGCCTCCAGTCGTCGACAGGAAGCTTTTGCTACAGAGTGTCATTGGAGAGCCAGGATTTTAGCACTGTACCGTGTACCGTAGTCGTGTTTTAGCTTCCATAGTCAGCTGTTATAATTAGCGATATTTGTAAAATGCGTGTGCATTACTAGTAGGAAGCGACATTGTGTTAAGACCATGTATGTTACGGCATAGCCTCTATGGAACCAGGAGAACAGGATAAGGAAGAAAGTGGGGTGCACCCGCTAGGCGCGAAAAGAACCCACGTAACTCACGTGGCTTACGTAACGCTTAGCTTTAATCTCGTTGCTCTCCCTCTAAAAGAATAGATCAAACGGGCCTGCTGCCGCTGCGGCACCTTTGGCGGCAGCGAGGGGAATTCACAACAAGCCGCCGGGAAAGAGTACTGTGCCTCGCTGGGAACGGCGCCCGCGTATTCTATCGAGAAGGCAGACGGGCACTTTACACTTATCGCCTCGGGGCATGTGAACTGTCCAATCTTCTATATCGGACACGGCACGTTGGATAAGGACGACGATTTTAAACAATTTTTAGCAGCGTTCGATGTAGAGGAAGAGATAACGAGGTTTAACTCAAGGACAATATTAGTAAGTTTCCTAGCATTCTACTAGAGTTCCATACGGACTCGACCCCTCCTCGCAGTAAATTTACATTATAAAGCCTTTGTCGCGAGCTTACGTCTAAATAGTATCTACATGCGGCTTTTTAAACTCAGCCCATTCTTCGCCATCCTCGCCGCGACGAGCATCAAGGTGCCGCCCAAGAAGGCGGAGCCGCCAAAGACCTGAGCGTACAAGAAGTCGCCGTGGCGGTGTTGTATAAGGGCGCCGGCGATGGGCGGGCCGGTCAGGCAGGCGACGGAGATGAAGGAGAAGCACATGCCGGTGCGGGTGCCCATCTTCTTTAGGTCGGCCGTTAGGCTGGCGCAGGACGCGGGGAAGAGGCTCTGGATGCCGGCGCCGAAGAAGCCGTAGAGGACGCAGAAGGCGTAAAGCGCGCCCGCGGTGCTCACGGCCGCCCAGCTGTAGAAGAGCACGCCGGCGAAGAAGGCGACCGGGATCAGCGTGTTGATCGGGCCCAGCAGCCGGTCCGCCGTGAGCCCGCACGCTAGCCGCCCCGGGATGCCGACGGCGTTCATCACCAGGAGAAGCGTTAGGGACTCGGATGCGGAGATGCCGATTATGGTTTTGGCGAAGGTGCTGATCTGGGGTAGGGGGTCAGTCAGGCGGGGTCAAGCAGGCTGTGGGGTGGGGTAGGGGCGTACGTAGAAGTAGGCAAAGTAGACGGCCCAGAGGTTGAAGAACATGGCGATGCAAAAGAGCGTGTACGACGGCTCCCGGAAGGCGCTCCACTCAACCAGCGGGCCAGTCTTACGCGGGGGGAGGCGCACGCGGGCGATGGACACGATGACGGCTGCGTTTAGTAGGATCACGAAGCCCATAGTACGGACGGTCCAGCCGAAGCCGACTTTGGGAAGCAACTGCTGGGCGACGAGGGGGAAGATAATGCCTCCTGTCGCGCCGCCGGACGCGGTGCATGCCATAGCCAGAGAGCGTTTCTTGGAGAAGTAGGTCGCGACGAGGGAGACAGTCGGGCAAAAGACAAGGCCATCGCCTAGGCCCTTGCAGATACCTTGTGCGAGGAAGAGCTGCCAGTAATGCGTTGAGATGGACGTCATAAACACGCCAAGTACCTGTAGGAAGGATCCCAGCGTGAGGACCGTGTGGTAGTATCCGGCATCGAGAGCTCTGCCGGAGAAGGTGCCGACGAGGTAGACGAGGAAAATCTGTATAGAGCCGATCCAGCTGATGGCCGAAGGGGTGGCCGAGAGCGAGGTGGTATAGTAGGATTGGAAGAGGCCGAATGAGCTCAAGTAGCCCCAGCCGTTGATGAGCACTAGGTGTCCCATAAAGACTTGGGTCCAGGCTTTGAAGCCGCCGTCCGGCGCGGGTGGGATGACGTGGACAACGTCGCCCGCGTCTGTGGGCTCCGTGGCCAAGGCAGACTCATTTTGCTTCGACTCGTCCGCCGACATGGCGAGAGCTGAGTACGGGTCGAGGGTAGAGCAATGGGTTGAGCAAGATGCAAGTCTGGAATTTTCACGGCAGCTAAGACGAACGAGTACTTGGGGGTCGGGGCGTTAAGTTGCATAGGCAGCCGCCGCTGGGTGCCTTATACGCGGCTAGATAGGCCCGCTTTTCCGGAGGATCCACCTGGTGGCTTTGTCAGCCTTCCTCACAGGGCTACATGTGTCGCCCCTTTCCCCCGCCTCATGTGCTTTTAAATCCATAAACCATGCGCGTGTGTCTTGCCGGCGGCTCCACAGAGGCTTAATAGCGGCTGACGGAGGATCGCCCCCAGCCCTATAATTAACATCCTAAGAGCAGGGTCCGCATCCTATGGAAACGAAGACCTGTCACGTACCGAAGGCTCGCCTCCAGCCCTATAATTAATATCCTGAGGGTAGGGTCAGCATCCTGTGGGAACGGAGACCTGTCACGTACCGGGGGCTGTTGGGTTTCCAACCAGCCATGAGCGGACCAGAAGGCTCAATGTCACATCAGGCACACGCAGCTTCGGCGACTTTCGCTGCGGGAATTGCAACCTCAAGCCCCGCGTTGATGTGACTATCGTACGAACACTTCCAGGCATACGCGGACGGGGGAATCCTCCAGGACTCATTTCTGACGTCCAGAGGCGTGGTTTCGGCAGCTCGCTGAAGCAACAGTCGTCGGCGGATATATAAGCTACGCACTAGGTCCTCTCACAGCTCTGCGGCAGACCAAGCATCCGCTCTTCTCTTGAAAGCCTTCAATCCTGATCAACTTCACCATGAACCAGGAACTTGCACTTTGGAGGGACCTCAGCCCTCTCCCCGCCCCCTTGCGTGCGCCGACGGCGTCCTCGCCCCGCATCCTCGTCGTCGGGGGCGGGGTGACGGGCCTGGTCACGGCGTGGGTGCTGCTCGACAAAGGATACCACGTCACGGTGCTGGCCAAAGAGTGGGCGTCGTACGGCAAGGGGCAGCGGCTGACATCGCAGATCGCCGGCGCGCTCTGGGAGTTCCCACCAGCGGTCTGCGGGCAGCACACGGACGCCATCTCGCTGGCGCACTCGAAGCGGTGGTGCATGACGGCCTACCACATCTGGGATGCGCTCGCGGCGGCGCCCGGCCTCTCGGCCAGCGACACGGGCGTCCGCATGAAGCCGGCCGCCTTCTTCTTCCCGGCGCCCGTCGAGCACGACGCCAACCAGCTGGCCAAGATGCGCGAGATCATGGCCAGCGGCGTGCGCGGCTTCCGGCGCCACAGCAGCAGCGACGACGTGATGGCCGAGCACCGCGTCGACGCCGCCGGCTACGGCGTGGCCGACGCGTACGAGCTGCTCGCCCCCATCATCGACACGGACGCCTGCATGGCCTTCCTGCGCTCGCTCGTCGCCGCCAAGGGCGCCCGCCTCGTCACCGCCGCGCTGCACGGCGACCTCTTCGCCCAGGAGCAGCGCCTCCTCTCGCAACACTCGGCGCACGCCCTCGTCAACGCCACGGGGCTGGAGGGCGCGAGGGAGCTGGCGGCCGACGACAGCGCGTACCCGATCCGCGGCGCCCTGATCCGCGTGCGCAACACGGGCGCCGCCTTTCCCCAGGTGCGCGCGGCGCTGACCATCACGGCCGACGCGGTGCACGATGCCAGCGAGATCGTCTTCCTCGTGCCACGCAACGACGACGTGCTGCTGATCGGCGGCATCGCCGAGCCTGGCAAAGACACGCTCGACCTGTCCCTCAACTCGCCCATCGTGCGCCGTATGCGCGAGCGCTGCGAGCGCTTCCTGCCCGACTTGCGGCTCGCCGAGCTGGACGACTACCCGCTCGCCCAGGGGCTGCGCCCGTTTCGCGCGAGGAATGTAAGGGTCGAGCGCGAGCTGAGGGTGCACGCCGGCGCCAGACCGAGCAGGATTGTGCATAGCTATGGCCAGGGCGGCGCCGGGTGGAGCCTTTCGTTTGGCTGCGCGGCCGACGTGGCGACGCTGGTCGACGAGGCGTTGGCGGATTTGCCGGCGAGACCGATGGGAAAGGACGAAAAGCGGGCGGCGGTGCTGGGTAAAGACTTAACTAGTACGCGGCTTCGTGGCGAGGAATCTAGAGCTTTAATTAGCGCGAGGCTCTAAATAGAGAAGCTATTTATTTATTTAATTTAACGTTTTTTTAAAGTTCTTAACTATTAAAGACAGCGACGTAGCCGCGTTTTTATCTATATATTGTTACGGAATTAAGATGCGGATTAAGCGGCATAGTAGAACCTACGGGCGGATTAGATTATCTTACAACTAAGCTCCGACGCATCTAACCCACTTAGGTGGCTAATAAGCCCGAACTTATAAAGTAGATCTCCCTTAGCCACTAGCCACTCTACTATTTATACTAACACTATAGTCTAGCCAACTAGCGGCTAATTATAGTATATAGACTATACTTATTTATAGTAGATAGAACCTTTATAATTAACTCTAATTATTATCTTATATTTCTCTTATTATCTTTTCTATCTAACTACGACTACTATTCTCTAAATATAGTATCTAGTAACATCTTAGATAGTAGTAGTAAACTCTTAACGCGCTATATCTTTCTAATATTTCTATCTCTTTTTCTCTTTTTGAGTTATAGCGTAATATATATATATTAAAAAATTACGTCTAGTTAATAATTAGCCGATTTTTATAAATATAAAAAGACCGCTATTTTTTTAATTTCTTCTTTTATTATTTTAATTCTTTCGTCTAATATCTTAACTCTCTTTTAAAAGAATAATTTAAAATATATTATATAATATATTATAGTTAGGGTTAGGGTTAGGGTTAGGGTTAGGGTTAGGGTTAGGGTTAGGGTTAGGGTTAGGGTTAGGGTTAGGGTT
>JAJMYN010000114.1:0-54993 GCA_023087525.1 Lasiodiplodia sp. KE8368
TTGGCTCCACAATCCAGACGGGTGCCTCCGTCAGTAAACCGTGGACAAAAATCCCTCTTTTCCCCCCTCCAGATCCGGGCGGGGGGGCCCCCCCCCCCCCCCCCCCCCCCGCTAAACAAAGGTTGAAAACAAACGAAGCCTCGACTCTATTCCTCACTCGCCCTGCCCAAAACGCGTCGTCGCGATCTCCCTCTCTTGTCGCCGCTTCCACTTGTCTCTCGACCCAAACCTAACATTACCTGCACACACACCGCGCCAGTTCATCTGTCATGGCTAGGCGACAATCACAACGTCAGGCCAGCAAGCAAGCCACAGCTTCGATGGCGGCCATGGCCCAGAAGCGCAGAGTGTCGAAGAAGCTCAGACTTCCGAAGGGCACGCTCAAGGCCCAGGACGCGAGTCCCACCAAGCGACTCGCTGAAGCCAAAAAGGCCGGAAACCTTTTGATAGATCTCTGGTTTGCAAAAGATCCAATCCAACATTTCAATGAGTGTATGTTCTTCCTGTCTTTCTCTCCGCTCGGCTGATAGCTTACCTGGCGACGGCGCAAACACTAGTGGAGGACAGCAAAAAAGAGCTTGTCATGAAGGACCTCCTTCTAGGCTCCTGTAAATTCTTTCATGACGGCGGCGTCCACTTGAAACCGGCAGACACTCAGTATTACTCCAAGACTGGCCTACCGAACGCGGACCGAGCCTTGCTACGGGGGGCACAACTCTCTGCGGTGGATGAGAGCGAGGACGAGGACATGGAGATGACAAACAAACGCAAGCGTGATGAAACAATACATGGAGAACCCCGCTGGCCGCCGAATGTGGACATCGAAGGCAATTGCTCGCGACCGGTCTGCATGGATGACACTGGCCGCGTCGATTTGGAGCACGATCCGTACTGCCTCCGCGAACACTTCACGACACGTTGGGGTGTTCCGAAGGACCAGTGCGTGAGTGACCCACCGCACATGGGATCTACCGTCATGTGGGACGACGGGGACTGGTCCCTCGTGGCCGAGGGCGAGCACGCCGGTCTCTGTGTGGTGGATCTCGACCAACCCAGTCACTTGCGCCACGCGTACAACGAGCGAACGACCCTACATCACCTCATCTCTTCGCCATTGCTCCTGTATCGAATAACGGCCAACTTCGGTGCTCCGCCGTGCACGGAAAACGATGTGTACAAATGTGCCTGGTCTTTCACGCTCTGGAACCGCGACGACCCCACGTGCATGCTGCACATCTGCGACCATAAGGGCTCGCCCCAGGCGGCCTTTTATGGTGGGGAACAGGCCAGCACGGAGGCCCTCCAGCTGCTCCAGTGGCTCACGGGCGAAAACTGTCCGCATTCGTATGATTACACGCCCTGCGGGAGACCTGCATGACGAGGACTCATGGGGTAGACATTCAGGAAACGTATGGCTGTGCATCGGTCCCCATGTTGCTGTGCGTAGGAACAAGTTGGACAGGCTGCCTTTTCATTTCCAGTTGCAATCGCAACTTTTTTTTGATTAAAGCGTTCTAGACTACACCCTCTTTTAAAACTCCCTTTAGCCTCTCACGGCGTTTTTCTTCTTCCTCCAACTGCCTCTCAACCAAGCCGAGTTGACCTTTTAGTTGCTTTATATCTTCTTCTTGACTCAGAATGTAACGTTGTAAACATGTCAACAAGAATGCGTGTTCCTCCAGCTGTTGTCTGGCTTGCTCAAGCGTGAAAGGTGGTGCTGTGCTCTCTGGAACTTGCTGAGAGGGCGGACTGGGGGACTGTAATTTCTGGCGCTGGATAGCCATCAACGAGGCGGAATCCGTGGTTACACTGTTTCCTGAGCGAGTAGTCTAGAATTTGGTAAGTCTTGATGTAGTGTAAGGATTTTCCACGACGTACCACCATGTTGAGAAGTTGGCGTACAGTATTTTTTGTCAGAAGGCGGAGAGGGAGAGAAAGATTGTAGAGGCTTTGTCGGGAAACCCGCTGATTTATTTGACTGTAAAACAAAACAGATGGTAACTACAAGTTCACTTGGATGAAGGATATGAGAGGTTGACCAAGACCTAGCACAAGCCTCCAGGGCTGTTTCCAATAATGCCTGATCACGTCCCTCATGCAGTGACCCTGCGGTGTTGTGACACAAGCCTTCCACGCGGCGTGGCAGGTGCCTCATCCTTAGCCGCGCAACGCTACGCCACACACCGTTGCTTATGGCTTATGTAAAAAATAGCCCCCACAGTCCTGACTCGCTAATCTTTTGATTGTGATCATAGATCTACAACGTAGTGACCATTGCATAGAAGATCGACGGCCTTCTATGCGAGCTGCTGTAGCGCGAAAGTTGTTGCGTCTGTCGGGGAAGTGGACCAGCCCCGGTATTCCGTTCTACGAGTCATGTTCTATTCCTGGCACGCCACCTAACCGAACCGGTTATCCAGCAGCGAAGGCGCCTTGCGCCGGTGCGCCCATTATTCTCGCCAGCAACTTCTTTGACCCTGTAGTAGTATAGGCATCCCTCACCCTTTAGACCCATGCTTCTTTTCTTTGCCCCCATTATACCCATGTCTCTTCTCCTTGCCCTTTTATACCCATGTCCGTTTTCTTTGCCCTTTTGTACCCATGTCCGCTTTCTGTGCCCCCTTGTACCCATGTCCGCTTTCTGTGCCCCCTTGTACCTATGTCCGTTTTCTTTGCCCTTCTACGCCCCAGTTATGTTTCTGTCGTGATGTCTCTCATGCAAGACCCATGTCCATCTTCTCTGTCTCGCGCCTCCATCTCTTGCCGCTCACCTCGCCGCCCACCGCCTCGCCGCCCACTTCATCGCCCACTTCATCGCCCACCTCGTCGCCCACCTCGTCATCATTTTCGTTCCCACATTTTCCGTCACTCAAGCACTTACTAACTGTTCTGGCCTCTATTTTCCATTCGTACATTTCCTTGGTATGTCAAAGACACAGAGAGCTTAATGGCCTTGCGTGAGCATATAGTGAAGAATGCAGTATAAATTACTGCTTTACAGAGTAGAAAGAATTTAGAAAATAATATGAACTCAGAATCACCGCTGTTGTCATTATAATCTAAAATAAAAAAAGCTTGAATTTGATAGGCAAGTGCATGGTAAGAAACTATAAACGGTTCATAGCCAACCATCTAACTATCAGACTTCCGCATTTTTCGCCCCCTTGTCCTCTTCATGTCTTGCTCTTCTTCTACAAGTGCTTTGAGTTGAATATTCTCTTTTTCCAGGAGCTCTTTCTCACGTTTATGCTTTTCAGTGGCAGCTATGATCTGCTGTAATTGTTCTCGTATGTCCTTCGGATTGTCCACCGGTAGCATCTGCTCGAGGTACTCCAGCTCTTGCTGGCGAAGAACGAGCTCCTGGGCGAGATCGGCCGTGCTGGATTCATGAGACTCTTCATCTTTGGGGACTTCGCCTTTCAATTTGCGCAGTTCATGACGTAGTTTGTCGGCCTCAGCACCGCTTTTGTGAGCTGCCTCATACAAGACCTCCGCCGTGCCATCAGCCTGCTTGCGAAGGCATTGCTCGCGCTCGAGGGACTTGCTACATTCATCAAGATTGGCCTTGGTGGTCTGTAGGTCCGCTTCATAAGTTTGCAGCTCAGCGTTGCTTGCTACCAGTTTCAACTGAAGATCCGAGTTGCTGGCTCGTGAATCCTCCAGCTGGTCTTGAGCTTCTTCCAAAGCCGCCTTGTATTTCTGGGCATCAAAGGCTGCCCTGCTTGCAGCGATCTGCGCCTGACGAGCGGTGTTGTTGGCATGCTGAACTGTTTTGTAGGCATGCATGACGCGGGCATAGCAGTCGCTGTATAAATCCCATGGTGTCTTGTAGTGACACAAACAGGGCAGCGGCTGCAGTTTTGTTAGTGGGTACATCTCATGTAATGTAGAAATGGTGATTCACCGTGGTGGCAGGTTGATTGAGTTGGGGATTCATTTCTGTACGGTGCTTGAAGATGTTGGCTGAGTGCAGTACGCGAAGCATCTTATATACCCTCCTACACCTAGCCCTCCCTCCCACCCCCACCCAAAACCCTAAGAGAAGAGCGGCTACCTGAAACGACCCCTCTTGACCAGGCGTTTCTGATATATTCAAGGCTGATCTTGTATTAGATTTTGCAATTTCTGGTCATAGGCGTGCCGGCATACCTTTACCACACCAATATCGATAGACTTGTTACAATATGATATTAAAGGCTACTCTCTCCCCAAACTTTGGAGAACGGAATCAGTTACTGCACAGAGATCGTCCAGCATAGTTCCGAGATGCCACTGTTGGAGCCGTCAGATCTATTACTGATGTCCCAACGCCTGATACTTACCTGCAAGAGAGAGATGTTGTATTCAACTGCCTCTTCTTGTACGGCAATCAAGTGGTGTGACGGGGTATACCAACTTTGAATCATTCGATCTTCGAGTGGCCGTGACTTTCCCAGCTCAGTATCTCCGTGCGCTTTCTTCGCCGGCCGCCTCTGACGTGCCCGTATCTTTTTGAACTTCATCTGCAAAGCTGATCCGGTTCTCTGTCTAGATTTATCCTCGATCTTTGCGTTGTAGAGCTCGGCAATGGTGTCCCACGACTCACCCGCATGGGTGGATTTCAGCTGGTAGAGGAGCTTTTCCTCTTTGCCGAAGTAACGCTTCTTTACGGTCATTGTTGCCTTTGGCACGGTAGTGGACGAATTTCCGGTCTCTGAGTTGGCCACTTCAATGTTTACCTGACTTCTTTGAGTACCCAGACCAGGCATCGGAAACCAGCATCTGCATCTGAAACAACTCCCTGACACTTAGCGCGCACCATTCAACGCCGCACCCACTTCAAAAGACCCTCTGACGTCATCGGGTCTCTTGAATTTCTCGGCGGCACGGGCGTCTGGTGGCCTCCTTCCTCTTCACTAAGAAAAAAAATCGCCCTCCGCCGGAAATCTCTGAAGTACGACCTGTTGCCGTCCCCCCGGTCACCCACCCGGGGGACTTGCTGGGTGATGCCTCCATTCAAAAGTCGAGCCCCCCAGAACAACAACGTGTGCCAACCGCCGATCTCTATCTTCAAAAACATTACTGAATAAGCCCCACCTATTATGAGCGCCTTAATCGATGCGGATTTCCAGAAAGTCCTGGACGCCATAAACGATGCCGTTCCCATGGAAGGCGTCGCCGATCGTTTTGACTGCCCCGAGCCCCACTCCGCAATGGCTTGGGATTTTGGTCTTGAGGCCATAGCCGGCAGCTATGGCGCTACAGAAAGGGTCAGCAGCCCATACCGCAGCATTCCGAATACAGAAGAAGCCTTCGACCATATAGGAGAGGACCATAGCTTGGAAGGCTCAAAGGTCAACGAAACCGCCGATTCTTTGCAGGAGTTGCGAGAGGAGCTAAGCAAGATCCAAGCCGAAGTGCAGGAATTGAAAAGAACGGTTGAGGCCGTATTCGAAATATATGGGCAGCGAATTACGAGCACCGAGAAGTACATCGATGACCTGTTGCCCTGGACTCAGGAAGTGCACGGGGCCATCGAACAGCTTACCGAACGATCAGGTAATGCGAACAAAGCCAGTCAGGATGAGTCTTTGTCGGTGGAAGAACTCCTTGAAAAGGTTTAAATTAAATGGCATGCATTATTGTGGTTGGCACGTAGTGGTTTAAATTGTGATGGGGGTTACGTAGTACTCTTGCAATACATGAATGCCACACGAGAGGGCATTATAGCGTACCTTCGCTCTACTACTTCGACCGAACCCTAAAACCTTACATGCCAATACTGCAGCAAATGATCCATAATCCCGTCAGTTCATGATATCGTAAAAAGTCGGACTCCGTCTGTCCTCCAATTTCCCCTCTCAATGCCTCGGTTCGAACTCGGACCAGTGTTGCTCGTCCTCGGCTGCAACACAGTCCAAGCAGCAGATTAACATTTGCCCCATTGCTTTCTTACAAGACATCCAGATATCTTGGATAGGGGTCGAAACCTTCGGCGCAGTTCTTAAGGCTGTAACGTCGGAGACGGGTTGTCGTTGCGGATACCGGTCGATGGTTTGCTTTGCATGGGGTCGCGGTGAAGGCGTAGCAGGTAGGTGAGTCCGTGCTCGAGAGGCTGGAGTACCGCCATAATGTCTGTCTTGCAGTCTGCCTCGTTGATCGTTTGTCAAATCCACGCTTTCGAAATTGCTTGTTTGCCTTGGGGATTCCATTTTCGCCTGGTATGGCCGGCACTGAGGAAGGGATGTGTGGGTATGTGTGTGTGTGTGTGTGCTTGTGCACGTTTGCGTGTATTGGTGTGTACGTGTTGTGCGAGAGAGAAAAAGAGAGGGAGAGAGGGAGAGGAAGGTAGAAACATGGTGACGGGATTGATAGAAGCGTTGACACGTCTATTGATCGACCCCTTTGAAGACTAGAGTGGTGTGTCCAGGTAAGAGGACATATGCCTTGATTGGTTGGAAGCAGTGGTCGGGATAAGCGCTCGGGCGCCATGCAATGACACTTCATGTCAACCAAAGCTTTTGATAGGACATCATGGTGGTATTGTCTGCAAGTTCTTTGCTGTGCCGCACTTAGGCTGGGATCTTGGGTTGGGATGGATAATGAGACACTACACGCGAATCATGTCGAGGCTACTTGGCAGTGTAGTGTTAGATACATTCCCACGCATACAAAATAAACAGACGGCGCACCGTCATCCCACGCCCGTCAGCCTGTTCCTTCAACCTCTCCCGAATATTACAACAGCATGGTTTACCAAACCGAGGTAAAACCACACCATGAACACATTCACCACGAGACTGATCCTTTTAGATTCGATACGACTTGGAGTTGTCCATGTTGCAAAGGCTCCAGGAATGCCGAACGCCGGTCCTCGAGCGCATGCGAGCCGAGACGCTGGAGGTTGCTCGCCTCTCGCAGGAGCTGAAATATTGGATGCGAAAGGTTGCGATCATGATGGACTCTCAGGCTGCACTTCTTGGACAACACTCAGAGATCCTTCTCAAATACGACATTGTGGCCTCCCGCCATCTTGGTGATGGGAAGATGATCCTGAATAATATGATGCTGAAGGAGAAACTGGCCCTGTACCAGCCGCCAACTACGGCTTGATGTTTACGAGTTTCCTAGTGTTGGACATGAATGTAGAAGATTAGCAGTGAGTGATACGACACACAACAGCGTCAATCCTCAATGTTGTAAGAGTTCACAATTGCATCTGCTCGTGCTCCGCTTTGCCTCGCCGATAGAGCCTGTTTAAACTTGGCGGGGGGATGAGCCGTGTTGCTCCGCAGGCTTATCGGGCGATTGGCTCGAGCTTCCATTAAGTTTTCAATAGGCGCCGATGGCGCTCGCTTCTGCGCCTGGCATTGAGATGTTCGGTGGCTCCGAGAGCGATATTGCGGCACAGCAGTCGCGTGCCCATGCCCCCGCAGAACACGCCCGTGCACAGACGGACGACTCGGAATCCTTGCACGGCCCATTGAACCGTTTGGGAACTAAAAATTCCGACATCCGACAGGCTGTCGTTCGGTCAGCTACCACCCAGCGTGTTCCCGCCCCGTTTCCCTCGGTGTTGGACATCGATTCGTACTCACGGACCACTCGAGCCTGAGGACAAAAAAATAACCCGCAAAAAATGACACGAACAGTTTCCAAAGGGCCTCCGAGGGTGTGAGAAGACGTTGACCGAAGAGCATTAATTTTAAGGCGGCTCAAAATGGTATAAAGCTACAGTACTCCTCTACTTCTCACTCACGCTCGCTTTTCTCTCTCTCGCAAAATATAGACCCTTTATCCACCCTTTGGTGTCTATGCGCTATCATGGCCGTGGCTCGAAAGGCGGCAAACGGGCCTCCCGAGCTGAATTCAATCGACGAGCGCATCGGCATGCGCTCAGGATCAACCGTGGCGCTCGACGCCTTGCACACACGCGTGGGCGCTGCGGGGAAAACCTCGTCGGTTAACTTTCGCGAAAGGATTGAAGAGCTTACGAGGGAAAATTCTAGGCTCCGCTTGGAGGTTCAGTTCTACAGAGACTGTTTTGTACACGCGCAGAGATTCTTGAACAGCATAAATTCTATTAGTGAGCGGATCGAGGAGTGGTTCGCCAATGGCCGTCTCTCTCGAAGTGAGGAGCAGATATTATTTGAAGTCGGAAAAGACTTGTATCAAGCCGCACAGAAGGTCCAACTGAGCATGAAGCAATCTCAAGAAGCCTGGGAGGGATTTTACAGGGATAATGGGACCAAGTGATGGCTGAGAATCTTTTACAAATGACTATATACAAGATCCCTAAGTTGACTCCTATGCTGTCGATGTGAGATTACAGACCCTTTGTTGACGACAACTTACGTGGCTACTCGAAGTCAAGGATTTCCTCTACACTGGAAGCTCATGTGCTCCCTTCGAAAGGGCGCCGGCTGAACGCGCGGTGGCTGATCGCCCGGAGGTTGAAACTCCTCCGAAATGAGAGATATATCCCCGGGAGGGCTCTTTGAGAGCGCTTTCCTAAATGCGGTACCGAAGTTGCCGTAGGCACTCACTGCGATTGTCAACGACGGCCTAGAATTCGGCGTAGAGACTTACCTGAGATCGCAACTCTCCTGCCATCCTCCGGCAAGACTTCTCCGACGATTGCCTCCACATCAGGCTCTTCGAACACATTGAAGATCCTTCGGCTCTGGACAGCTTGGCTTCCTGGCTGGGTATGGGGTTGACGTTTGTCGGGCACGTAGATGCGGATCTCGAGACGCTGAGTTCTAGGTCAGCGGCGCGCGCGCAACGGGCGTTGGGCGTCCACTTACGCGCTCGACCCTGTCCTCCTCCAGCAATTTGTCCATGATCAGCTTGGCGTCTCGTTGCTGTCCTGGCGGGATGACGTTAGCAGTGACTAAAATGAGCGAGTGATGGCGAATACCGTCTCTGTCAACGCGCCAATGTAGACGGATGGAGGTTACCTTGGCTAGCCCCTGTCGGTACCCTTTGACGAGTTGTTTTACGTGCAAAAGATGAGACCATATGCCGATGCCGGTGGAAAACAGTACGACGGTGCCGAAATCACTAAAGTCGTGACTGCAGCCGTAAGGACCGTCTATCCAAGCGCAAACATCCCTGTTGACGAGTCGTTGCAGCTTCCTCGTGAAGCCGTTGCGCGGTTGGACGAGGAGGGTCATCTCAAGGGAGCCCTGGGCACGTCGCCACCAAGATATGGTGAGCGGGTGCCGTTGGAAGACAGAAAGCGCGCTTGCCCTCGGCACGGTCAGATAAACATACTGGCCGGGGGTCACAGTCCAGGGCCGCGGAGAGGTTATCGTGAGCTGCAAAGAGTCGCCCACGAGGTTTACACTGGCCATCGTTCTCCCACGCGTCCAGCTGAAATTGCGCCATATTATCCGGAGCCACGTCCACGACAGGGTGGCCAGCGGGATCACCGTCGCGAGGATGCGCAGGACCTGGACCGTGGTGGCCTTGGAGTTTATGTGAATCCAGAGGGCGGCTACGAGAACTTTCCACGAGAGTGAATGGCCTGCGAGCGCAAGCTCATACAGTCGACCTTGAAGGAGGATGATGCCGAGGAAGCAGGAGACTGCGACAGCTGCACCCGCCTAATTCTGAATTAGCAAGAGCTGGAGAAAGGGTGCTTGATAACGGAAGCTCGAGCTCTCTTACAGCAATGCCAAATATGTTGGCCCGGCTGAGGTGAAATCCGTCCAAAGAGATGGCGACCACAACGTGAACAAGAACTTCTAGCGACGCGACAAACCCAACGCAGGCGTGCAGGCGACGCTGGTGTACCAGGGACCAACCGAAACACCCCGCCACCAGACTAAGCGGCCCTAGCGTCAGAAATACGAGGTTGGCTAGTGCCATCAACCCCGCCCTGGAGCCAGCCTCCTTCAGCGATCCTGTACCTACTGCCAGAGGGACTGCGTTGGAAGCGATGTACGCAAGCCCGAACATTACCGCAAGGCGCGAGAAGGACCGAAAAGGCGGCGGGCTTTTCGAATAGATGAACCGGGCCAGGGCGCCCGGCCTGAGGCGGGAGTAGAGGATGACGCTCGCGAGATGTGCAAGCCGCAGGGCCAGCAAAAGCGACAGGAGACCGCCCAGAACGGCTGCGTACCAGGTGGGAGCGTCTGCCTTGAACTCCATCTGCGAGAGGCTTATCGCGCTCGTCGCCTGAGCAGCGCCTGCATTAAGTACCCACCGCCATCGTGCACCTCACAAATATTTTTTTCGGATGTTTGCGTGCTTGCTACTTGATCGGGTTGGCAGGGTTCTTTGGACCCAGGTCAAATCGTACCTATATATTACGTCCCCAACACCCACCTCCCAACCCAAACAGACGCCGAACTTTTCGCAAGCATGGACGCCAAACCCACCCGTGCTTGGAAGGAGCGCTACAGAAAGCGAGTCACGAACTTCCTCCGTAGAGCGCACGAGATCTCAACGCAATTCGGCGCCGACATCTACGTCGTCGCCTACAGGGATGGCAAATACCACGTCTTTTCTTCTTCTGACCGGGACGGATGGCCACCAACGGCCGAAAAAATTGTAGGTGAGCGACATAGAGGTGTAAGGAAATCGGCTAACCTCATCAGAAAAAAGCCCTTCCGCCAGCAGTCGTCAGAAGGCCCGAGGATTTCCAAGTGACCAAGTCGGATCCACGGTCCGGCCGACGCGTGGTCCCGCCCAGCTTACGACGGCCGCCGTCGAAGACATTGATCCAGAATGGTATGATGGAGGGGGTGCAGTCAGACGCACTGTAGTCTTTTATCGTAGGAGACTCAAGCTTTGCATTAAACTACCTGCATCGCTACATAGCCTCACTAATCGAGTTTCTCCCTTATTCATGCCATCGAGTCTGTTCGAACAATCTAATGCGTGATACAATGCGTACTCAACTTCCGTGAACTTTAGGAGTACATTCAGGTTGGGGTTGGGAAAGACGCAAGGGCGTAGGCGGCGGAAGCGATTGGGTTCTCCGCCGCCTCCGAAGAGGTGCGATCATCCCCCTCGGTTGTGACCTCTGCGCCCGCTCACCCCTTGACACCTCGAAAACGACGAACCGTACTGTCAGCGAACATATCACCAACTCAAATCCAAGATGCATGAGTGACGATGATCAGAAAAGGCGATGAGGAGCGATGAGATGATCAAGATGCTCAACCTACCGATCCCCCACTATTTATGTTCGCATCAAGCCTCGTGTCTCCCTCTCCTTTAATCCGCCGTCAGAGTTCATGAAGAAATATACTGCCCCCCTTCAACAGGAAAATTGACGCGGACAGTATCTATGCAGTATATATACAGCTCGCCTCGGCTTCTTGTCATGTCCTGCACCACAACGATGGCCACCTTCAACCTCGTAGCTCTGTGTTTCTGCACGTTCACGGCCCTCTCTCAAGCATTCTGGAGGATGCCATGCCGATCTCGGACTGGCTTGGCGCGGATAGATCCCATCATGTCCCCTGGGACAGTATCGGAGCACGCGCACGCCATACACGGGGGAAATAGTGGGTCACCTCGTTCGCACTCGACCAGATCTTACTGATGGAACCAGATTTCGCTCTTGGCACCACGTATCCTGATCTGGTCGCTTCGACCTGCACATCCTGCGCAGCTGTTCAAGACAAATCCGCCTATTGGACCCCCCCTTTGATGTTCGTATATGCTAACGGGACTGCAGAAGTCGTTCCCCAAAAAGGAGGGATGTTAATGTAGGCAAATATCTTCATTGGCGTGTGATCGGGCTGACTGGGTATAGATATTACTTCTTGCATGGCGAGAATATCCGAGCGTTCCCACCCTATTTCGACATGGTGGCTGGCGATTCGATGAGACGGAGCTTCACGGCACTGCAGTACGACAATCGGAGCCAAGAATCCCTCTCACAGAGAGCCATAGGCTTCAACTGTTTGAATTACCAGGCGCAGGGAGAGCCCACCTTATATAGACACCATATTCCCTCAAAATCGTTCATGGATTCCCGTTGTACTGACGGCTTGCGACTAGAACTGATGTTTCCATCTTGTTGGAACGGAAGTGCCAACTCGACCGACCATAAGTCGCACCTGGCATATCCAGACATGTTGATGGAGGGGAACTGCCCTGACGAACATTCCCAGCGTCTCCCAGCGTTGCTTTTCGAGACCATCTGGGACACATATGCTTACAGAGATTTGCAGGGCGAGTTTGTTCTCAGTAATGGGGACACTACTGGTATGTGTAGCTTGTGGCTGCAGCGCGGAGCGATGGGTTGACTTCACATAGGGTACGGATACCACGGCGATTTTATGAACGGGTGGTCAACGGACACTCTACAACGGGCTATTGTCAACTGTACGGATATATCCGGTATCATTGAGAAATGCAGTGTCTTTTCTCTGCAGCCGAACGAGGAGAACCCTGACTGCATCTTTACTACGCCGGATGAATTGGCAAACGAAGACTGCACCGGACCTCGAGAAGGGCTCTGCGGCGATGTCACAATTTGGCAGTAGACTGGTTGGCAATAAAGAAATCCAAGCATATATTATAAACCATAATCCATAGATCATATTCCAGCATCCAAAACTAGCAGGCCGCGGCCGAGTTTCGTGTCGATCCGAACACTTTCGCACTAGCAGGCGTCGTCCCGGCAGCATTCATCGGGGCAATCGTAGTCCGAGTAGTCCGAATATTCGGGATCATCGTCGATTGGCGTTACTGGGAATGGTTAGCATATAGAATAATCTGAAAGCGTTGGTCACTGACCTTCATTTGTTTCCTGGAAGTTCCCGACTTGGCCGGGCTGGATGCCTCCGCTCTGCAGTTGGTTGATATTGCGCCTCAAAACCATGTTCTCCATGATTATAGGTCCGGCGTCGACGTTGTGAGTAACTGCGAGCTCATATCTGGTAAGGAGAGCAGTGTGATCGGCCTGAAGCTGCTGATATGCGCCTTGCAAATTGTTGAAAGTTTGCTTCCAGAAATTCACTTGGCTCAGAAGGTGATTTCCGTAGCGGGAATGCATCCGTGAGTACTCAACCGCGGCCTGTTCTCTGTTGTAGAAGCCTTGCAGCGTGGGGAGATCGACTCTCATAGAGGGAGGATTAGATGCATTGTGGGACCCCTACGATTCGTTAGTTAGGAACTTCCGAGAGGGTCATGATACCTTCCTGTCTGCCCACGTCCTGCCCAGCGGCCACTCCTTGGATGGGAGTGGACGGCAGCATTGGGCCGGCGGAGCTCTCCGGGGCCCTGCCGCTTTGAGCGGATGGCATGGCTGAATGGGGTGCAAACCCGGAGCTCTGCTGGCCAGTGACTCCTTGGAGAGAAGCGGAGGAGGTGATCAAGGGAGCAGTGTGCACAGAGCTTTGATAGCCCGTGCCTCGAGCAGAGGACGACGAGGCCGAGGGAATAAAGCCAGAACGCTGTTGGTTCATGCCTTGAGTGGAACGAGAAGGGGGAGAAGAAGAAGAATTACAAGTGACCGTTGAGGAAGAAACCGATCTGGCATGCTGGCCTTCGATCGAGGAGTATATGATTGGGGGTGGCAAGAGGTTGGAGCTCTGCTGGCTCATGGAGTCGCTTTGGGAGAAGTTTGACGACGGGGTGGTGAAATAAGGGCTCTGCATCTCCATTTTGATTTGGTTCAGTGCGGAAGGAAAGACTGAGGAGTGGAAAACAAGTGAGTTTTTATAGAAAAACGACAGAATGTGACCATCACCATCCTCGGTCACCATCCCGGGGTCATGAAACAACTAGATCTGCCCAGACATCGCTGTGCCTCGATACCGATGGTTTCGCGCGAGACGCTGCGGCACAGCAGCAGCTGGAACAACCTATCTTTGGATTGAGACTGCCGGTAGTTCCTACGACCTATCTTTGGCTCGAGGCCACCAACAGGTCGTTCTTCCCGTTCGTTCTCACCACTTCTTAACCGCACACAAGCGCGCGCCTGAATGGGCGCAGCGGAAGCGCGAAAATAGAACTCAGGCGTCACTACCAAGCGTCAAACCGCTCCGCCCACCGCAAAGGCTATTAGCATCGCCGTATAGAAATCGAGCCTGTGTCCTCACAGCTCGGAAGAATCAGCTACACATTGGTACTATCACAGCTTGTTTATGCCTTGCAATACAACAATGCAAAACCGGGGAGGCCGCCCTTTTGCTCGAACACTTCACCGAAAGTCCCCCGAAAACCCACCTTTCCTAAATTCTTCGCACACCCTTCCTCTCAGCCGTACACCCTCTGCGGCTACGCCTCTCCAAGCTTTTCCGACTGTGCACTCCCGACTTTCTCCTCCATCAGCTGTAACCGTCACCAATTCCAGCCTCCTCATCTCTTACCCGACGCCTCCGGTTGCTCCGATCGTCTCGAGTGTCCGCCCGACATATTTCTCAACGCAACCTACGACTACGTCGACCGCGCAGGGTGGCTCGCTCGCCGCAGAGAACGTGCAGTGGACCACCGTCGTCTGGTTCCCGCCCGTGTCAGCCGGAATGACGGCAGCCATCGTTGCAGCGACCGTCGTCCCGGTCGCTCTGATACTCATCAGTGCTGTACTCCTCTCAAGATTCCTTCGACAACGAGAGATCACCAAGTCGTGCGAGCTCGGCGTCACTCCCCGTTCCCCTTCAGCTATCCGCGGCGGGCGCTGGGCCGGGTACGAACGCGTCTCTCACACGATAGCAACCCGAAGCTATGGACTTTCTGTCCAACCTCCTATAACTGAAGCTGTCGCGATTCGCGAGCAGCGACCCAACTCCACCGACTCAACAAGCCTGAGGAGCGTACCTCAGGGAACCTATGAATCCCAATTTGGCGACACATCATTCCTACTGGATGGCAGCGACCGGTCAGACGGCAGTGACGGCCTCGGTAGTGATGACGACAATGGCAGCATGGGAGCAATTGGATTCAGCCGCGAGTCTTCGACATCTGAGAGACTGACGGGCCGGCAAGCCTCCTACTACATACCGTCCTCCGTCCTTGGCCTGGGATCAGCAGAACAGGCGTTCGCGGAGTTGAATGAAAGATTTGGACTGCAAGTTTAGGCAATGTACATAGACCTACGCAATTTTTCCCATTTTTTCCATAAACGCGACAATATCCCGTGGTGCCGCCTTTTGATGCCTGACTCGATGAAGGAGGCGGCGCGGGAAACCGCGCGAGGTGAGGAGGGGGGAGAAGGTACATACTGGACCTGTGCGCAGTCAGGTTGCAACTGCGCCGCACAACTGCAGATGGCAAGGATCAGTTATAGTCGGCAATCTTAGCAAATCCATGAACCAGACGAAATGATTGCTGCGGAGGCTTCTCCTGAGGTATCGTCCGAGCAGATCCTTCGGCACCGAGTTTCCGGGATGCAGGCGGGCAGCGAATCTTATCGATCGTCTGCTGCAACGCATTGACCCTTGCAGGAGACAGGGGCGCAAGCGGCTGAACGCCCGGGGAAGTCTGTGCCTCTCGCCCCCAATGATCCGGGGTTTTCCGCCGCCGTTACGGACGCCGCAACCGTGCGAGAACGTTCCGTCAAGCACCCGCCTCTCGTTTTCGGGTGAGCCCATGTCTGGTAGTTGCCTGGCGCCTGCGCCTCGCTGGGCTTCTACGCGCCGGTCCACGGCGGTTCGACGCTCAGCCGCAACGCGCGCTTGTGAGGCATTCGTCGGCACAATGGCAATCAACTCGGTAGCAACCTCGCAACTCTCTCTCTCTCTCTCTCTCTCTCTCTCTCTTTCTCTCTCTCTCTTTCTCTCTTTCTCTCTTTCTCTCTCTCTCTCTTTCTCTCTCTCTCTCTCTCTCTCTTTCTCTCTACAAGCTCTCGCGCAAGAAAGAAAATGGTTTCCCCAACACTGCATCTTACTCTCTCATGGACGTTCTTCATCATCGCTCTCGCATCCTTCATCCTACGTGTTTCCATCCATCAGCGGTACAAGCGCATTTTCGATCGCCGGCTTCCCAACGGTGACTTCGCTGCCCTCGTTGCTCTCATTCTCCTTCTCACCTACGATATTCTCGCCGCTGTGACGACGCGCAGCTTGTCATACCTCTCCAACAACTCACAGACGGAGTCTCGTGACTCCCGACCGGATCTTGCGGACGCGCTCTCGGACCTGCTCCGGTACCAGCTTCCCTTGACTCTACTCTTCACCTCAGGGCTCTGGGCGGTTAAGTTCGAGCTTCTTTACCTGCTGCATAATATGGTTGCCAACCTTATATCCCTACGGCGCGTCTGGCTATGCATCTCGGCAGCGACAGTGTTCACTTATCTGACGTCTCTGCTTTGCTACCCAATATCAACCGTTGACTGTGGTATGTTACCGTCCTTTGATTATTTTTATATTTTAACCTTCCGTTAGACGAATGCCCCGCACGTAAAGCGATTTACCTATCTTTGCCGCTCGTCCGGTACAACGCTGCATGGGATGTCATCACCGATGTTCTCATCGTCGCCTTACCGCAGGCCTTGGCCTTGCGGTCATCCGTCACAAACTCTGCTTGGTTGGCGGCAAGCCTGTCGTTCCTGGTAGCCCGGCTACCAATGGTGTTTGCAATCCTGCGGGCGGCGATTTCGCGAAGAGAATCTTTGGTGACGGAGGTGTCGTGGCTCAACATATGGGCCAGCATCCAGGTCAGCATGAGTATAACTTTGAGTAATCTGATGGCACTGAAACAACTACGTATTGCGCGTCGGAAGGTGACCGATCAGCGGGCAAGGACGGGCTCTTTTACCCTGCGTTATCACCCACAGGAAGAAAGCGGTTGGAGATGGCCGACTCTAGCTCTGAGTCGGTGGAGCCGGACTGTCTCCGGCCAGTCTCACGGTCGCACTGAGGCCATCTACTCACCAAGAGTAGAGCAAGGCAATTGATTTAATGTATTGTAGTCTATCATGCATTCTTAAGTTACCTGTATCGTATCCTCGTCAACGTGTTGCAATACGCCCGAGAGTCTTCGGATAGCTCCCACCTCGCCGTGACCTCCACCACTTGCGGGTAGTTAAAGTCTCTGCTGAATCGTGGGGCGTTAATGCGGCTAACAGGGCGCCCATCGACGTGAGCGATCTTGTTGGTGATCAGTCTTTCACGTCCAAAATTGCTGCCGGCGGTGATCTTACCGACTCTCTTTCGACGTATCTCGCCACGCTCTCCTCCATCCGCAAGCCATTTAAAAGCATCTCTCGGACGGCGCGAAAGTCTGCCGGTATCTCTACACGGGTGGTGCGAAAGTCTGACCGTCTCCTACTGTATATATTGCCGTCACGCCCCGCGTAGATATACCTGTCGAGGTGGCGAAGGAAGGTAGTCGTGCGACTGCATGACAGCCGGAGACCTCTTCGGCAGAGAGAACATCCTTCCTCATGGTCGAGGTGTCTGCGGATCAAATACAGCTCGCTGTCATCAAGCGGCCTTGAAACGGACTCCACTACCCGGCGTGGGAAGCTGACGCGAGGGGTTGAGTGTGGGATGGCGGAACGGTACGCCATTTTGAGAATATTCAGATACTGGCCGCACTATTCTTTTGCAACGAGGGCGGGGGCATTGAACTACATATCTGTCGAGGGGAAGTTTTCAGCCTAAGCTTGGTATGCCTCAGAAACTTTTCTGAGAGAGAGGATAAAAGCAGCCCCAGCGCACATCAGTGCTCGTACTCCGTCAGTCCTCAAACTTTAAAGAAGCATGGCTCATCTGAGGAGGAAAATTAGAAGGCTCCTACAGAGGATGGTTCCGAAGCGAAGGCAGAGAGTGCAGAAGAAAAGTATTAGCTATCCGATGAGTCTCGATGAAGCTATGAAGAGACAGGTAGTATCTCGAAGCCAAACGTTTTATAGTTGAATTAAGTGCAGTTCTCCGCACGACAGCCGCCTGTTCCGAATTTATCTACTTTTCATCGTTTCCAACACAGATTTTTGTCTTGTCTACTCCCGCATCTTCCTAAGGGTAGCAGGGCTCAATTGTGCGTTGGACCCTGGCATATTTTCAGACTCAACCGAAGCGGGGCAGTCTTTTTATGAAAGTCACGAATATTTCAGCATCGGCTAGCGTAGTACAAGCAGACGAGACTAAACGCTCCGGCTACACAGTAAAAAATGAGCCTTTGCAGACATTTATAAATACCTCTTGTCTTCCTCTACCCCAGCTCGTAAAGCATCTCTTTAAGTGGCAAGCAATGCACCACCTATTAAATACGATTTCTATCTTAGCTCTGGCCCTAAGCGTCAAGTCTCATGTTTACATGGGGTCCCCCCCTACTTTCATGAAAGACGGGACTTCCATAGACGATCTTATATCTCCCATGGGCGGTCTACAAGACCCTGACCAGTGGCCGTTTCCTTGCAAAGGTTTCCATCTCAACAATGCCGAGACCCAGCCTGAAGTAGTTTGGAAAGCTGGCGACACGGTTAAATTCCAGTGAGTTTGCACTCACAGAAGTCTACAAAGTAATCACTGATTGAAGCAGGTTGTTTGACAATGCGGGGCTGAGTGAAGCTCGCATGGGAGGAGATGGTGCAGTCCACAGCGGCGGCTCATGTCAAATATCGTTCTCGTATGACCGAGGGCTCACTTGGGTAGTGGTTCAAAGCTTTGAGGGCGACTGCCCTCGAGTTCGCCCCGGCCAGAAGGGCAGCGTTACGAACGAGTACGACCCGAATCAGGATTACTTTCTCAAAATCCCAGAGACCCTTCCATCAGGTGACTACGTCATAGTAGCTTGGTATATTACTACTCCATGTAACCCGATCCATTGGCTGACGCATTTCCTAGGACATGGATCAATGCGACTGGCAACAGAGAATTCTACATGTCCTGCTCGCCCATCAAGCTACTGGGCTCTGGCCCGTCCACGAATGTTACGCCAGAAGGCCATCCTCTACTAATAGCAAACCTGAAACCACTCTCAGGTGAGGATACTCAGAGCAACGCTTTGTCACAGTGCGTCACAGAACAGGGTACGTCAATCGAGTACCCGGAAAAGTACAAAGGCATCAATGCCGTAATCAGGGCACCGATCGCTCTAAACCTACAACCTTTCCCCGGAGGAAATGATTCTACTTGCGGCTCAGACAATGCCGACATCGTGAGAATGCTCGGTGGATCGTCGAGCAAGGCTGAAAGCTCACCTACTTCTTCGACGATAAGCACCCTCTCGTTGCCTGAGCCGCTTGCTCCGTTGATGTCCACACCATCTTCGATGACAAGCGCTACGCGGCTTTCAGCAGGAAATTTCACGCCCGCGACGATGACGGAAGGCTCCTCCGGATGCACGTGTGTCGAAACTGAAGCACTGGCACCGGAGAGCACATACGCGTCGGCGGTCTCTATCGACATCGGAACGGGTAGTGTGAACTCTCCCATTACAACCCAGTACGCTCTTCCAACTATGGGATCAGGCGAACCATCGGCTTTCCAAATGTCAAACCTTGGGGATGCGCTAGAGTCAAACGAGCCAACAACTACGCCTGATTTCGATAGCATTTTCAGTGGTCTGCATTCAATGCTGACTGACAGCACGATCACATCGAATGCACAAACTAGTATGGCTGATAGCAGTCTACAGAATGGTTTTCATTCCATGATTGCCGGCTCGCCAGTGCCAAGCAGCGGCTGTGGACGCACTGTTACAGAGACTGTAGAACTAGCCAGCTCAACCACCTAGCTCGCTCCCCTCTGCATTTTCCAACGTCGTCTCCTTCGACACATTTCGTGTCTTATAGCTCTTTCCATACAACACCACTCTACATTTTTATACATCGTAGGAGAGCACTGTGTTTGGTCGCTTCGCTAAATATATAGCCTTAGAATAGCCTACTAGAAATACTCACTAGTCCCAGGCAAACTGTTTCTAGTATATAGCCTAGTTACTATTTTACACATGCTTGGAAGCTCTAGGTATCTCAAATGTAGCATAATCGACACGATCGCCTCTAAATCCACCAACAGTGATATAAATGTTTTGTGTCGTGATATTGTAGCAATTCACCCGCTCTGCCGTAGAGAACTTTATATTGTCCCTCGTAACCATAATATATCCCATCAAGGGAGGGTTTGTCGGCTTATGGTGTGACAATGGATTCCGGGAGAGAATTGGAGCTCTACCATGACTGGGAATGCAGTACCTGACCAATGGTGCGGAATCTGGGCATTGAACGACCTGAAGAGTGCAGTTTCCCGTGAAAAAATGGGCTTCCGTACAATTAAGATGGTGCATCAACCAGGATAGTTGGCTCTCGAGGGCTTGTATGCTTTTAAATGACAACAGTGGCGCTTCTTCGAGTAACACATATATGTTGAGATACGGGAGCTTTTTTTTTCTTAGCTCTTTTCGATGCGCGGGATAGTCGTGTGCGTATAAAAGAGATATGGGCAGGATTGTGTGCGGTCCTACTACAAGTACCTCCGCATCAAGCCCGATCTCACGTAAAGTTTCGATGATAGTTCCGGTCCAACTTATCGTGGTAAAGTAGTCTCTCCATGGTTGCATTAGGTGCGTCTCGTAGCCGTCGAAAGGTTGATCAAGTGCTTGAGAGAGGTTGCATGCATCCGTACTAGATAGGTACACCGCTATACGGTTGTATAGCTCTCTGATACGGGTAATACTTTGAAGGCTCATTTTTAGCGCGCTATCTTAGGCACTGCCCGTCTATTATATTCTATTTTCCTTCTAGGCTAGTTATGTAGCAATGGTTGGGGTTCTATTTGAAACGCCCTTAAAAGACCCTGGTACTTGGCACGATCTCTACACCGCCGATATATTTTTTCTCTATGCCCTTAGAAAAGCTATGTCCTATACTAAGCGTATATAAGAGGGTAAGACGTAGAGGATTTTGCAAAAATAATTAGTGAGCATTGAATATGACACGTCGCTTTTTTTTTAAAAAAAAAAATTCTGGCCATCTTCTACTCTATATTATTTAGCTGCCGATCTGATCCGTTATTGTTAAACCTTTTATGCTATAATGCCTTTTCAACATTCATCCACCCGTTTAAAGATTTTGAATTCGTCGACACACTAGTACACTTATTAAATTTTTAACCTCTCGTCTTAATAAAGCTTTATACGGCCTTGCTAAATATAGCGCTTACTATAAGTACTAGCTCGAGGACCGATACTACACTTCTTTTTCTTCAAAGCACATTCTACAGACTAAAACTTTCGTCTATCAGCTTTTTACGGTAATCAATTAGTTTGATGCTCAATGGCTCATCGACCTTGCACTACATTCCCTACCCATTCAGGAGATGACATTATCTTTGACAGCACTTCAACAAACTCACGGTACCACAGCACGACCGACGATCCAGATATATCTACCCGCGTCACTGCAGACGGAGATCGAACAAACCCTGGTGAAGCCTCACACGCGAACGATAAAAGCAGCATCAGCAATTTATCAGATCCACTCCATCCCCAGCCGGGACCCGCACGCGATGAGGCAACTACAGCAAGCAAGACTCAACAAATGCATCTTGATGACCCTCTCATAAGGCCTCTTCAGCTTCCAAAGGTAGCCAAGTCACGTTCGAGAGACGCACCGAACGAGTCGGCAAATGTTTCTTTCCAGGTTTCAGTAAGACATGAAGACCCTGACAAATACTATGAGCCCATGCTGTACCTGGGAAATAAGAAGAGCACAATCACTGTGCTTTCTCGGCGTCACCCGTTTCAAAATGTCCGGGTGATTAAGAAAAGACGAGTCGCAGACACGAACAGGCAACCAAACCTCACATGGCATCTCTTACACGACAACATTGCTAAGGTTTGCGAAGCCTTTTACCACAACGATCATATATTCACCGTATCTGAATGTCTTGAACTCTCCCTTGATAATTTATCGGCCAGTCCGATTGCCATAGAGGAGAACCACATTGCAAGCATCGCTCTGCAGGTAAGAGCAGCATCGAAACTGCTACATCGGCTGAGCTGAGATTAACCGTGGCGTTAGGTACTAAAAGGTCTCGAATACATTGAAGAGGTTTCTCAAAGGCGACGTGGATGTATTACCGCTAGAAGAATCCTGTTCGCCGGCAACGGAATCGTCAAGATTGGTAACCTCCACCGAGGCACTTTACGATTATCAAAGAAACTCATAATTGGCATGTAGGCAACGTAGCAGATACGCTTCAGCTGAGCGAGCCTCAGAGCATCGATGCTGATACAAAAGTACTGGGGCAGTTGCTGGAGGGTCTGCGAGAAAAATGGTCCCTCCATGCGAGAGCCTTTTTGGACGCTTCCAGACAATTCTCTTGCAAAGAGCTTCTAACGGTCTGCATGCTATAACCAAATTCATGTTACAAAGTACTGATATAATATCTTAGTATCAATTTGTAAAGAAAGCACCAGGACCGACTTGCTTACGGCGCTATATAAGTATTGCAGCTATAGCAGTTATCAAGCCGTGGGGAGTTGCAGACAAGATCTCCTCGAATGGTTAGTTAACCCGATAGCATGTGGACTTGAAATTTTACTATGTAGCATGGGGATAGATACCTAGTATCGTAGGAAAAGAAGCTAAAAGGTAAATCAAACGATAAAAGAATGTGGTAACAGTGATCAGCAAGAAAGATCTGACAATCAAAAGATACAAACATGTTCTTTGGACATGGGCCTCACACTGAAGCTACCGTGCGTTGAATGGAACTGCTTAAGCTTCTCCATGGCTTCGACTGACTTAGGCCGAAGGAGTGCCCAAACTTGGATGACCGAAAACCCGCTCCTTGCTGTGTTCAAGATTTCGCAAAGTGTAGAAAAAGGATCTGGTGGTGGCGATACAAATCTGAACACCGGCCGGATCTGATGTGAAAGATCATGTCCATTGCTGGAGATAAGAAGATGGTAGGTCATTTCGCCGAGCTCTTTGATTGCATTCGCAGTACTCAAACGTAGCCATCCCGGTCGAGGAACTAGCACAGAAGTGCTAGGAATAACATCCTGTGGGATATCATCACCAGCTCCGAAAACCCATGCACCGTTGTAGTCTGAATCGAGGATTGCTGAAGGGATTTTGTTGAATTGGAACACAGATTTGGATAGTATGGCATGGACTTCGCCACAAGATGCAGGAATTGTGAAGAGGTCGCCTTCACTGAGGTTCCATATGTTGTGTACGCTCCATATTTTCGCTAGCTGTTTGTTCGTGTTTGGGGGAAGTTCGGAATCCATTGCACAATCCTTAGTCTTCTATCCAGTCCGTGAGTTTCCCAAAATACCTATCGAGCTCATCTTGACCTACCTGAGGAGGATTGCCATTCCTCGTGTCTGACTTCTGGTGAGAAGACTCGAGAGTGAGACTTTGAGATTGGGGTATGGCTTGAAGTGGCATTGCGTTCACTTTCTAGACCCACTGTTAACGAAGCCAGAGCAGCTATGAAAGACACTTACCTGAGTTTCCGGCGCAGTCCATGGCATACCGCTACCGATGCTTGTTTGTGATCCTGCTGGATAGTATGATGTCGAGTTGCTGTGACCCTGGCTAGGCTTGATCGTATCGCTTGGGCCCGACTGCAACGCCTCACTGGCTCCATTGCTTCTCCAGTTGGGTTGGAATCGCTCTATGTTCATTCTGAAGACAGCTCGTCTGTTTGGATGATTCAATGTGGGATAGAACAAAGGTGTGCACACGCTCCCTAAAACTCAAGCTCCCTCGTAAATTTATACATGGCTGTTGGCCAAGCCAAAGCGGAGCTGAAGCACCCTGTCGTAACATACCTCCCGTACGAGTCAGCTGGACTACGCGAGACAGTAGCATTAAGAAGGGTGAAGCAAGCCGTGGCATTTTGGGCGAAGCCAACCGCCAATAGATACCATGGCACCAACAATCCGCCCCACTCCCTTGCACGCGAGAACCCTCTGCCGTCTCCTGCATCATCCACCGTGCATGATTAGCAAGAGGAGGGCGCACATGATAGCACGAGTCAATTATGGTGAGCGCCGATCTAAACGCAGACCTGCCTCTTCCGTGTGACCATGTTGATTACGGAGATCGCCACAGCCGCTGCACCCAGACGCCCCCGTCTAAGTCCGCTGGGGGCATGGTTAAGCTTCCTCCAGTATACCCCACCCGCTGCCTACAAGCCATGTCCGGTTCTGTAAGCCAACAGGATAACAGCCACAATTCTCATCTGAAACATCCAGCTTGTCAAATCGAATGATGAAAAGCAACCATTTGGATGCAATGACCACTTATCGATTCACGGTCCAGCGTTTTTTTTTTTTTTTTTGCATCTGCGGCGTTCCTTCCATATCAGTCGTACAGAGAGGGATCTTCACAATTGGTGGCTGGATCAACCAAGTGACCGGGGACATGGCACATTTCGACACGCCACAACGGTTATCATACCATGCTCTTGCTAGACTCCGTCTTATGACTCACGGGATTTATTGGCCACTATTTCAGGCACATATCACATATGTTTTGGACTGGCACTGCTGTCCCATCTCCTGGAGGGATGAGCGGAGTACGCGTAGAAAGGGATCAGGGAGCGAACCGCACTTACGGCTTCATCTCATTGGCGTCAATCTGCTGCATACAACCCCATTGATCTTGATCTTAGATCAACATACCGTGAACGCCACAGTAATGGTGTGCTTGTGACGTGGCCTCGCATAGCTGCATGCGCAACGGAGCCATGCTGATCCCTCGATGTTTGCCCAGTAAAAGAGCAAGGGTGCACGTTTTCTCGGTTCCCTGTGAACGCGCCCTAAAACATCCCTGTGGGCCCACTCATGACCAAGAAGCAACATGGGATCGGCTTGGCTAGTTTCCGGCATTCCCGACGGCGGAGATTATTTGACTGTTCCCAATAGGGTCTAAGCCGCTTATTGTCAAGGCAACAATTCTTTCTATAATTCTGATCCTCTATTCTCTCTGGATGAGCATGCTTCTCTCGATCCGTCAAAGACCAGAATGAGCGTACGGGTTTGTCCAGTGCACCACCCCGAAAATCAGAACAACATACCAGAAGACGCGGTCAGGGCTTATCATGTATGAATGCGTACTAAGTTGGTGATCTAAATACTAATCTCCGCTCTTCCATATAGGAATTAACGGATTTTTGTTTTTGTCTCTACGACAAGAATCCCGCGCAATATGACATCCATTTTCACTACAAAGATCACTGCACTGGCCAGAACGACATGCAGAAAGGTGTCTACGAAACTCTAGTCTTGAAGGGTCAGCATGCTACGGTGCGTGGCAGCGGATCCAGAAAGCTTTACGTGTGCTTCCCAGCAAAAAGAGAATCCTGGGATGACCGCCAGCTACCACCTCTTTTCCAGCAACGAAACTGCACGCTGCCACCTATTTTGCAGCCACAGGATCAGACAGAGTTTGGACTCGGCTACTCTCTGTTGCGCTTGCCGGAAAATCAGCCACATGGTGGCAAGTTCAGGCACAATTCCATTTCTCTATTACTGGATCTAATTATTATTATAGGCCATCTCCATCCCGGTCGGTCATTGCATCTCCATGGAGGAGACTTACCTGCGGCTCACCAACAACGAGAAATCCACACAGCAGCCATTCCTATGGATGCCATCTCAATTTCTGATTCAGCGGCGCTCAACCGACCTCCAAGTAGTGGCGCTACAACCATTTCCAGTCCCCCATCCCCAGGCGATTCCCCAACACGCTCTATGGAGCAAAGGCAACACCATGAGCTTCAATCGCATCCGGGTCAGGCACCCTACGCAAGGAAAGCACTTCTCCCCGGAAAATTTAAGAGGTGGCTGAGGTGAGTAGCTCGGATGGTTTACGCTTGGAAATCCTTCTGACCCGGCGCTTTAGGGTATCCAACAAACAACTCGATGATCTCCGTTCTAATACCTTACAACAATTAAAATTATACCTTGAATGGGTGAGAGATCAACCAAATGAATGGAGGTTTCCGGCAAAGGGCGCAATGGGTCATATAGACTACGTTCGCAGGTACTTAGCAGCGAATTTATGCGTTAAGCTGAACCATGGAGAAGGTTGTGAGCTTAAGCAGGTATGTTATCTGTGTTATTTAAAGATTTCAGTAAGCTTATCAATAGAAGTTCATCAGGTCAATTTATCCAGAGACCGATGACGTGTAACCCGTGGGCTGGGTGTGGACGAAGCTGGCAAGGGAGAGAGTAGTTTTTCGTTGGCGCCTTGGAGCTCGTTACAACCTCTAATACAATGAATGCCCGAGTCTCAATTCCTCTAAGTAATACTGGTCATGCTATTTGTCTCTTTCGGTGGTTGTTTACCACTCCGTTGTTGTGTGCTGGTAGCTAGCCACCTGGACAGCGCATTTATTCCACGCTGTCTGTAGGTACTCCATGGATCATCTGGCGCATCTTCCAAGTACTATGCTTAGAGACACAGTTGTAGGAAATTCCCAAGGGTCACAAATCTTTTCAACTAGATACATGTACGTATGGAAGCAATAATGAGGAACCCTGCTGGCGAATCTGCACCTGTGCAACACCGTTTCAGAAAACAATGACCCTGCAGTTTTCGGTGTCAAGTATTGGGCTAAGACAATGTCTTGAACAGATGCAGTTCAATAACATGCCCTCATGAGGCAGATTGATCTTGCTGTCCCAGACGTACAAAAAGACTGACGCGGTGGAGATACCTTGACTCGCGTTTACAAGTATATGGCATCTGGCTTCCTCCTCGTCCATGGTCTCGATGATTTTATACGTGGGCGCACCGTTCATTGTCCTCCCCTGAGCCAGGATGCAGACCCGGACAGTCTGATAGATGTTCTTGAGCTCTGACAACACTCCAGCTTCAAGCCAATCTGGCATGTTCAAAACCATAAATGAGGCTTCAAAACAGTGAGGATTCGCGTCAACTTCCTGAGAATGCCAGTCTTCATCAAACTCAAAGCCAAGTAGCCCATGGTGACCTCGCCAAGGATCTGAGGAGCCCGTGTATTTGATGAAGTTGTGTTTGGGGGACACGAGAGCAAGTTGACCTGGTTTGAGTTCATTCAGCCGCTGCGTGGTCTGGATTTCTTGCAATTCTGGCACGGCAAGCTCGAAATGGCCACTCGAAAGGGGATGACGTGGCAAAGGCGTTGGTGTTTTGGCATCATCCTGCTACAATTAGCTTACAAATAAATTTGGAGAAGTATGCTCTGTTTACCGGTGATAGATCAAAGGCGTTGAAATACTTCGCGAGCGGGCTGTCCGCCAGATCGTCCGGCGTCTGGGGCTCCGCTTTAAGAGATGTAGTCTCAATCTCAGTCTTCATTGAGATCTCTTTTTTCTGCCGTCGGGGAAATCTTCGAGCACAGAGCTTCAAGCTGGATAGGCTACCAATAAAGATGAGCAAAGCTTGCTTTGTATCTGGGGAGTGGCGATGGCAGCTTGTGAAGGGTACTAGAAATCTGGCATACCCAGCTGAAGTAAGGTGACCCGCGTGCAGATCGGCAGCACGGAGCTCTCTATGGGTCGGCTGATCCCATGAAATGTGATCAATGCCCCCAGGGCTTCCCCTAATCCTGTTACAAATGTTGCTTGCCCGGTATCCCGGAACCGGCCCATTGATTGCCACCTGCCGTTTCCGCCGTTGCCGCCGGTTCCGCCGGTTCCGCCGGTTCTGTTGCTTCTGTCGCTTCTGTTGGTTTGAAACGCGCAATATGCAAGCCTTGACACGCCAATGGCTTATCATGCTAACAGCTTGGGCGCTAGTCGTTATGGGTCCGGTCTTTCTCCCGCTTCTGCTCCTGCCGCTTCTGTCACTTCTGTCACTTCTGCCGCTTCTGCCGCTTCTGCCGCTTCTGCTGTTTCTTCCCCTTGCGTGAATGACCTGTTCGCGTTGAGTCATACATGGCGAGCTGTCTTACTAGAAGTATCTCCGATCTGCAATCCTCGTATGGCCCCTCTTTAGTGTCTCGCTTTGTGCATGTGCTGAGACCCCCTGCATTGTATGCCACAACATGCACAAGGAGGTAACAGGATCTCCGAAAAATTGACATCAGCTTCGAAGAGCTTGTGTCGGGGAACAGTCCCGTATGTAGAACTTTGCAGAATGTTAGGAAGAGCAAGCTTGGAAGGTCATAGCGCTTATCATCGCACTGTGAGTTGTGATCCCGTATTTCGCTTGCTACTGACAGGGTGGCTTATGCTGATAGTATAAATCCAACATTGTTGGTGTACTGGTCATGATTGGCTCCCGTTGATTGGCGGTGGGCCTCGATGCACGCACGCATTGACCAGTTACCACGAAGTGGAAAGCATCCGAGGTGAAAGCGTTCCTACAGTACAATAACATACAGTGGAAGAAGCTGAATGTATGGGTTTCTCATCCTTGTATGCTCTGTTATTAATTTGATGGTAGGCGATCACGAAAACTGTGGGCGACGCCGTCCTGTCGTTTCAGGATGACTACTGGGCGAATGAGGAGAAACGGCCCATTTACCGGTGGCTAGACGTTCCGACGCAAATACACGCACGCGTCCGGGAGGCGGTGAATGCTAAGCTTCGGGAGGAGGGTATACCCGAGGTTGAAGAGGATGTCATTTATTGGCGAATGGTGCAACTTACCAGGAATGCATGTACGTGGGACCTGACATCTCGTGAGCATAGCTGATTGGTAGCAGTGAACAAGGTCAAGGCGTCACACGTAGGCGAGGACCAGGTATGTCTGGTGCCAAGTACCCACGAGACTATCGACTTCGATCCTGTACAGGATGCCTCGGCGCAGAATCAACGTATCGGCATATCCTGATTGGTGAGGAGGATGCGAAGGAGCAACCGTGCTACCGATGACATTTTCATGGCAAATTTGTATATATCAGTAGCCAATTCAATCCTCAGTAACAAGCAAGCACCGCACACCTCTGTCCCTGTTTCAAAATCCTCACCTAAAGTCTCAGAATCAATATATCCAGTCACCCTTCCTTCATGCCACCATACGCGTTCCCGTCTTGGCCGGAGAGCGGCGTTTCGAACGCCTATCTTACAGACGAAGAGCTTAAAACACTGGGTCCAGACGATCCTGATCAAACAAAGACCAGACCTCCAGAAAAACCTGATCAGCCCAGACCCGCAGACGGTTCCTATCGTAAAACGGCCATGCCTCTTCTACCGGATACTCCAGATGGTAAGACCTCATCTAAAGAAACGTCTCTTAAACTAATAAGTAATTAGGATTTCATGCTGGAAAATGATACTGTGTGGTGGATTTGGTGGATTTGTAGTTATGAACATATCAGTTACATAAAAGAATCCACTTATACAAAGCATATGACTGAGCATATAAGTGAGACAGCAGATGCCCATGCCGAAAAAGCCCAAAAATCGATAGTCTCCTTCCCCCTTCTCTTTCCCTTTGACCCATCTCATGTGGAGCCGGCGCTCCACCGTATGCACATGCACTCCCATGATAGGGAATGTACCGAGTCAAGGCGATCCAGACGCGGGACTTATTTCATCCAATTATAATGTAGAGCGGCTTGCACGGAATGGAGCCCCGTGCCGTGCACAGCTGGTACCAACTAATCCTTGCATTGTTTGAATGATACGTTGACAGCGCACCACAAATTTCCACGGATATGCTATATATACTCCCCTTATTCCTCTCAGTGCTGCTCCACTGCAATCCTCATTGCGATCAGGCGCGCTTTTTACCAGCACGATTTCGAAGTAGGTCATTGTTCTCAAGGAATTCCCGACATCCTCTTACCTAGGTTTCCTTCGCACAGCCAGTTTCACTCACTGTTACCACAGACATTCCAACAATCCATACTCCTTCCGTCTCTGCAGAGCACTCCAAGATGTCAGGGAAAGCCAAGCCCTCAACGTTACTCGTGTCATTTAACGGTGATACCACGACCCTCAACAGCCAGCTTGACCCCACTCAGAGCGATGACTACGACGCGGAGAACGATGATTTCATGGAGGATACACCTGATCAGCCTACGCAAACTACCACTGAGTTTAGGTCATTTAGCACTGTCCGCAGTCTCGACGACAGGGCTACAGACTACGATTGGAAGGTGGGGGATGATGATACGGTGAAGGATGAGAAGATGGAAGATCAAGAACATCTACTCAATGTGCCGCTCGAGGATTTCAAGCGGCGCATTGATCCCATGGGGGTATGCCGATTCCCTTATTTTCCACCGGACTTCTTCGAACATTAATTTATCTATCCTTTAGACATTTCCCCTCGTCAAGGATCTGGAAGCTTTCAGAGAGATTCCGAATGGCAGCTTGTGTAGGATTTTGGGCCGAGAAACATTCCACACGGTCTACATGATGAAGGCCAAATTCCCAACAGGGTGGGAAGGTCCTTCTTCTCTCTCCCGGCCCACATACCAGGGAGAGTGGGTATCCGAGCAGGGCGATGTCATAGAGGATGTCGCCTTTGACAACGTCCTATGCACCTACCGACCGGATTGGCTGATGGACGACACTATTTCACTTCTTCGAGGTTTCGGTGAGCTCAACATAAGCCTCTTGGAGTCGGCAAGGACCAAGGTAGGCTCCAGGAGGGCGTTCAGGCTCTCAACAGTTGCGAACAGAGACATGGCCATGACCAATATCCTTGTCAATGCCATGGGCGGCATATCCACAATCTTCATTTTTGTGACATTGCAGGTCCAAGGAGAGATGGAACAGGAACTTCATGACCTCTGCCGCACGCGTTGTATGGAAATGCATCAACAAGACGGTACTTATCACATCTTCGAGGGGGGTGACTGGTTGAGGACAGAGTTCTTTCTCTGATTTTACTACATGATCTAAGTACTGTTTAGGAAGCGCTATCTGCCTGGTTACTGTTCTACCGTATCTCTGAAACGATGACTTTTGTCCTGTGCCGCGCGTCGGCTGTGCTTCTGAATTGTGATGGGTGGCGCCGCAGAGATGGGGCGGCCAGGAATGAAACGCGTCAGCCGTATCTGCAGGCTGGCCGTGGACGCAATGCAACTATGTAGCTTACCAGGTCCAATGCACCCGAGATGGTCCGGGAACATACTGTCCAATCAGCCTTAGCTACTACGCGAGGTTACACCACACAACGCAGATCAATCTCCACCCCTTCATTCCTGCCGCTTCTGCCGCTTCTGCTCCTTCTGCCGGTTCTGCCGCTCCTGCCGCTCCTGCGTCTTCTGCGGCCTTTGCCGCCTCCGCATGCACATCCGTTCAACGAGTCATATTGGATGTGCGTGAGTATGTAGGACGAGCTCTAATGCAGAAAGCCGCACCCATGTATCCGATAGCATCCGCCTTGCCACTGAGACAACGTCTCTCCACAACCCCTCACCGTATCGCGTTGGCCAAGTGGAATTTTTGTCTGGTCCTGTGGATGAAGATATGGCAGCGTCTGACAGTGTGCCCACGTGAGTTTCACCGATTTGCTTGGCCATCTTCTGCAACAAATTCCATTGACCTTTTTGTTTTCTCTACCCATTTTATGGCAATTTGGGGGTTGTGGAGGTGTAAATGGTTGCCGTTAGCTGCTTTAAGTAAGCGTGGACCGCCCAGTCAACAAAAACTCTTTCCAGGCGGTCCACGCTAAACCCGCAGAGTGAAGGCGCTCGCGTAATCGACGCGCCGTTTGCGCACTGACCCTTGCGCATCCTTGGCGAAGAACCGGAGACAATCGCGGCCGTCCCGTGCGGCGCAGCTACATACCTACTGAAACGTGGGTGACTGCGCGCAGGGCGACTGCCACTCCCTCCTACAGTCTCTCTCATGCCTCCATCCACGCTTCCTCGGACACGCGGTCAGAAACCAATCGACCTCTCCACCTGCCAAAAACATGTGATTCAACTATATGCCGACATTTCGGTGCGCATCCTCTCTCGAGCTTGAGGCGTCGCTGACTGTGGAAGCAGAAAGTCGCTGCGCAAGTGGCGAATCGACCGGCCAAAGATAGTTTCGATGAGGTCGCCCATCGCGTACAAGAGCTCAAACCGCATACCGACAAACTAGCCCAGGCAGTCGACAGCTTGATTGAAACTATTCAAAAAAAAAAACAAAAAAGGGTTCCCGAGCGCCCAGGACCACGGAGGAGCGACAAGTCAACGCAAAAGGCCACCCCAAGCGACAGCTGCTACGATGGACCCGTCAAGTTCGGTCATGGTCAGATGAACCGCGCCATCGTTCCCACCATTCAACGAGTGCTCGAGGATCGTCCAGAATATCGGGAGCATGGGTGGTTCAAAGTCACCCTTGAGAAGGACGTTGTGGAGCAAATCAATCCGACAAAGATCAGCAATTCGGTGCGGGGCGGGCTCAACGATCACCAATCTCAGATGCTTCTCCATCGTGCCCTTGACACTCGAGACCAGACTGTTCGTGGCCGAGTGTCGAAGGTGCTCACTGATTCGAACAAGAGGGCGAAGGATTTTACGCTGCCGAATCTGACCGATCTGAGTCCTGACATGATTGAGCCGGACTGTTACCAATTGCTTCGCTCTACCGTAGGAAACGCCACGAAACCCGGCAAACGTATATCTTACTACGTTGGTCCTGCAGACAGCTCCCCCGAATGGCGCGACAGCGTTGGGCTACCTCAAGGGTCTTTTCTTGACTGTGGCGATCGGCTTCGCATGGCTCGAGAAAGCATCCCCGGTGTTCATACTGCGTACGAATATGTGAGCACAGAAGCCGGATCTTCAACAGCCATGCACATTGAAGATGCATGCTTGGGCTCAATGAACGTGGTGCTGGCAGGGGCTTCCAAAGTCTGGCTTTTCGTACCACCGTCACATCGAGAAAAGCTCGAGGCCAAATTGAAGACCGTCTTTCCAGCAGATGTTACCAGTCCGTCGTGCTCGCAATTCGTTCGTCACTTGGACAGTCTATTCTCACCCGATCTCCTAGGAGAGTGGGACATTCCATACGAAACAGTTGCTTGCAGAGCTGGTGAGATGGTTGTGACATTGAGCGGAACATACCATTTAGTGGTTAATGCTGGGCCCAACATTGCCGATGCGGTGAATTTCGCGGAAAACGCCGATTGGAACGTACTTCCGGGACAGTATCAATTCTGCTCCGCAAAGTGTCCCCTTGAGTATCCCTTGAAACTAGAGGACCTAAGGATCCAGGATCCTTCTTCTGGTGAAGAGTCGAGTCCAGACGGCTCTTCCAGTCTAACTGGAGAGAAGCGCAAGAGTCAGAATGGCTTTGAAAGCGAGGATGATGACGACGATGGCGATGATGACAACGATGACGATGACGATGACGATGACGATGACGATGACGATGACGATGACGATGACGATGACGATGACGATGACGATGACGCCGATGACTATGATGATGAGGAGGATGAGAATGAGGATGAGGATGAGGATGAGGATGAGGATGAAGAACATCAGCCGAGAGGAGGAAGAGAAACCCCCACGGAGGAAGGAGATATCCGTACCGACCCTCTCATAGACGAAGTGAGTACGAAAGACTCAAGCCTGAGTACCGAAGTCCCTCATGATCTTCAGTCGGACGATGAACTAAACTCGGACGAAACCCTACATCTACTCCATCAAGCGTTCAATATCATCAATGATGATCCGGATACCTCTGCAGGCGCCGGTCATCCCAGCTATCCGGAGTCTAACGATTCGTCTCCCCTGGAACATAGGCCTTCACAGGATGTTGGCAGCGGTTTACAACTCCACACTCCACCATCCGATGGTGAATTTGACAGCACTCCGTGCCCTATTCCACCTATACACATCGATCATGGTAGAGATGACACTTCCAAAGAAGATCCCAAAGACAAGCATGATGCACCTATGTCAGTGGAAGGTGGATTGCCCTCTGCTGATGCATCCTCAGCTGATGAGGCCCAATCAAACAGCCTCAACGATACCAATGACGACTTCACGGCTACAATACTCGACTCGAACTCGTCCCTTGATCATGACTTCCATTCAGTCGACTTGAAGACAGGGCATGACAGAATCGAATGGATCCCGCTTATCAAGAACGCATCCCAGGCTTTCTTTCAGGATAATACTCTGATGCGTCTTCTACCAGGAAAGAGGCTCAATGACGCTGCCGTAATAGCTATACTGCAGAGGCTGTTACCCAAAACTTGCCAGGTGTTGACAGCAAAAGAATCGGTTCAACAGTTTCCGAGCAACGGCCTTGCCCACTCTTACGATCACAGCAGCGGGCATTCTCCGATCTTGAGATATGACGAGAATTGCAACCGACTGTTCATTGTCGATGTCCGACACGGCTCATCCAACTGCGATGACGATGGTGGAGGTCACTGGGTCCTTATCATTGTTGACTTGGAATATTCCAAGGTGCACGTCTTTGCGGGGACGGGATATGAGAATGAAGCCACCACACTGGCGCGTAATATCGGAGATTTCGTCAACAACTACCGTACTTCTTCTGACGTTCAGCTTCCTGAAATTGATTGGCAGGACCCTCAAATCAAACCGGTAAGCTTTTTTTTACTGAGTCCCCAATTGAATTCTACTAATGCTTTGACTAGTTGCCTGATTACTTCCTTCACTCGGACTCTTACAACCACGGAATGGGCGTCATTTTACGCGCGGACGAGTTCATGCATCCGGAGACATCGCTGCTTTCAGCTCTTGGTGTGTCATCAAAACCATTTCCCGAACAGCTTGATAGCTTGCGCGAGCACTATCTTCGGATGTTCACGAAACGATACGAGCAGGTCTGTTCTGATGCAGTCTTGATGGCGCACCTCAATGCTTCCCCACTAGCTTCAAGAAAGAGGCGAACACCCGACTCGCCCCTTGAGGATCGCCCACCAGACAGCGTGAAGATCAGCCGCTCATTGTTCAAATCTGAACCTGTACCTCAGCCGGTCAAATTCGTCAAGCTGAAACCTTCGCGACAGTGGGAAGACTGCCTCGTAAGCTGTGCAAAGGACAAAGGCTTTGACAGTTCTAAGCTCATCCAAGTGTTCCAAGATGCACCAAATGAACCAACCTGGAATGTTTTGCGCGCTCTTCAGTGCATGTGCGAGGTTGCCTGTAGCGAACAGCTCTTGCACTTGAAGCATTGGCAGGAAGACAAGAAGGTTCTGGATACCCCACAGAGTTCAGAGACTTCAGAGTCTTCATTAGACTTGGCACTGTTGCATCAGGACATCAAAAAGTACGACAAGCTGGACCCGCACGAAACGGCATACAACGCATCACTCTGTAAGGTCTACTATTATATGACGTTTGAAAACTTGGTGAAAAAGGTGCGGTCCGACTTGAAGAAGGAAAAGAACAAAAGAAAGAAACAAGCTCGTTTAACGGGCAAGCCACACGACTCTACACCAAGAGCAGTGGATTCACCTCTAACAAACAAGTCAGGACGCACTGCAGACCAGAAAACGAGAGAAGACATAGTTGATGAACTATGTAAGCACCTAGAAAAGGCAGGCAGAACTCGTGAGACCATCAAGACCGAGCATAATGCCTATCTAAGCGAAGGAAAAGTCCTTCGAAACCTTGTGATTGGATGCGATCCGAAATGGCTGCTATTGTTTCCTCTAGGCCAGGTCAAGCCTGAGGATGAACGCCGACCAGCCTTGGATTTGATGAAATATAGTCCACCTGGAGATTTGAAAAAAAGTTTGAGCAGAAAGTTGAGCAAACCCCCTTCTATGGAAGAGTAAGTTCGTAACCACTCTGACAAAGCAATTTAACTAACTTTTATAGATTCCATGGAAAGCTGAAACAGCTTGCAGAATACTTCGGGAAGAATCTCTTCATTGCACGCCCTGAGCTTCGAGATATTGATGCAAACGAATTCCAGTACAGCAATTTGAGTAGCCTAGCTCTACTTAAGAAGGATGATAAGTATATTCGACAGGTCAAACCCCAGGGTGTTGCTGAATTGCTCCGGAGGAACTAAAGAAATATTCTAAATTTTTCGGAGAGCCGCGTCTTGAAGGAATACTGTTCATCTTCTAAATTTAATACGTCTGACGGGATAGGAGCTCTTTTTCTAGATTTTTCATTTCTCTTTTCTATCGTCAGGGTTTTACTACGGCACAACCAGGACCCTATAAGTAGATACGTAGCTATCTTCGGTGATAATACGTAGATAAATCAACATACCTATAAGATTTACAAAGGCCTTTGGAGATGCACAACACTTCATAAGTTGAAAAGATCCACAAGAGCTTTCTCTTTCTCGAGACGAGATCGCCGATGAGACTAGAGGCTATTTTCGGACTAGATTAGGCAACGGCTTCAGCTTTAAAATTGGTTGGCTGGACGTGGCCGGAGCTGAGTTACGTCTGAAACTCTGGTTCTCTTGGCTTCCTACGCTAGGGGTCGCGGCGAACATTTAACGCAGCCGTGTCCACGTCAGAGGGTGACAAGGCATTCGGCAAAAATGGACAGAGGTCAATCCAGTCTTATAGCATACCTTAAGATCCCTTGACTAATTCCCCATGCAGACAACAAAAGGGTTCGTTTGACGAAGGCTGATGAAGCTTCTCCATGCGGACATGCAGAGGTGCGTTCAGCAACACAAATTAACTTGCTGTTTCCACTAACATCATATAGCTCACGACATCGCGGCTGCTTTCCATCCCCTGCGAACTCCGGTTGCGAATATACGAGTTTTTGTTGGACAAGCCCGCTCCGATACCTACTCCCGGTTTCACAAGTCACCGCAAACCACCTAGGGAGTCTCGTTGTTTTGCCCTGCTCCAAACTTGTCGCCTTATTTACAACGAGTTCTTGGAGTTCGCATACAAGGACATCTATCTCGGAGCCTATATCCAACCAGCCAGATACATAAGATACGGCCCGCGTGTTGGCGGAATCCCGAGTTGGAAGTATGAAGACGAACCAATTCTGCTGCATCCCGAACAACACAACCCAACGATGGAAAGCACGTTTGATCATTGGGTTCGGACAGTGTCACTGAAGTATAGGCAGAGGTCTAACTTCAGCGATGCTCTGAAAGAAGTTATAGCGTACGCGAAGCTCTTGCTCAACAGGTACAGTAAGGTCCACACTATCAACGCATGTGTCAGGATTGAGAGGCACAAGTGTTTGCCCGAGTGGGAAGAGGTGTCTGAGTCGGAATGGGATGAGAACCCTATGGAAGCTTTTCTTGAAGCCATGACCATCCCACGGGAGCTGAAGATTCATCTGGAATTTGCAAATAAAACTTCTGTCTCATGGAACGAAATGGCTTATAGTAGTCCTGCAGGCTTCCAGGAAGCGCTTGAAGCTGCGATACAACAGTCGAAGACGTGGCAACGGGGACAATCTGACGAAGAAGAATGGGATGAAACATCCGAAGAAGAGGAAGGATGGGACGAAGAGGAAGAAGAATAGGACGAAGGCGACAAAAGGTCACAAGCGGAAGACGGGTGGCAAGTGCGACAACTGGTTTCTTGAATTGACAAAGAGTTTTTCTCAAGGCTGTATTTGACTGAATCCTGAAATATTCATTTATTCGACCCTGTAGCCAGCTCTATCCCGCTGACCACGCTGTTCTTCAAAGGAAGGAGATTTGGGCATGGAAGCAGGGAGAGGAGAGATGGGAGGTGGTTGGTAAGGTGACGATTGTGTCCCATTCCCATACATTGAAGTGGTCGGCGCGGAAGAGCCGATGGAACCAATGCCAGCGGGGAGCAAATTTCCAACAGGATCTGGGTGACCAGGAAGGTTCCACTGTAGCGGTCCACACGGCGGCTCGAGCGCAAACGGAGGTTCGTTAAGGTTGTAGAAAAGGAGATATGCTGTTGAAATTAGCGTCTTGTGTCAACTTTACGTCTAGTGGAACTCACATCGGACGAAAACTGGCGGTAAGCTCGGTTGGAGATCGGCCATCCATCGAGCCACGCAGCGTGGCACTTGAGTGATGGGCGCACTTGGCGAGTATTCCAGGTATTCGCGACACCAGTCGTGAATGAAGGTGGCGTTCTTTCCAGCTTCTATTCTGCGCAACGTACAGGTTGCCGCGACAAAGAGCTGCTGAAGGCCAGGTAACGCACGTAAGGGGTCGCGCCAGTAGGAATGCTCGGGGTTTGTGCCGTAGAGTTCAAGGAGGATGCGCCGAAACTCCCCCCTGCGATTAGGCGGCTTGTCTTTACGCCAAGCACTGACCAATCTCTCGAGCTCGCGGCGTAATGTCCGGCAGGCCTCGTGGTCGTACTCATGCGCGCGGCGTGCCGCAGCGGCAGCAGCACGCCCGGCGTCCAGTTCCTCGCACATACGCCGCAAATCGCTCTCCGGTAATGTATCGAAGCGGAATGTGGTTAAGGCGCAGAGCTGACCGCGGTGGCGGATGAAGATGCCGTCGCTATCGTCCATGGCGTTGATGGCGACGTTGACAGTGCAGCGCGCCAATTGCCAGCTAGCTCACTCGCACAGGCCGGAACGGCATACGTATCTCAGCGCGCACGAGCCAGGTCTGTCGCGCTAAATGTCGACCCGCCAACATCCGTGCATCCCGGGCAATCAATACCTGTTTGGCTATCAGCTGCCTTGCTCCTGCGGCATTTCTTTTAGCTCACAGAGTCGTCCAGGATTCAGCGCCGCTGTCACCGCGCATCCGGCTCATACTTCCATATTAGACCTCCACCATCGGGTACTCTGGAAGGCATGTGCGGCGCTAAAATACGAACATACGGCCTAAGGTTTGCGTCATGCAATGTGCCGCTCGGCCAGACCCGACCTTGGCTGCACGAGGCTGGGAGGCATGTCACAATCAAGCAGGAGCTAAAGCCAGTAGTAACAGGATGCCATCGTCAATGATGAGGAGGTGGTGGCTGAAGTGTTGGTTCGACCACTAGGCCTTAACGGCGTCTACGATGATAATCGCACAGTAGCACTACCGCTTCGTTGGACTCGTCATGTTCATGCTCGATCGTGGGGAAACACTTCCATGGATTATTTCCAAGAACCGTCTCAACGGTCTACGTCTATTATACATTATCCATTCTCACGGCTCCGCTCATTGTCTATTCTCCATCTCCTACGACGCACTATCAACCTAGAATGTTCAAACACTCCCCTCACCAGACGTACCGTGATTCCCGCTCGAGACGTTTTTCGTCGATGGAGTCGAGCGCGGCCGAAAGCTTTTAAGCAGCGCAGTGGTGTTCTCGCGGTCGCCATCATCTCGTATGTGGTGGGTCTTCTGGCGTTTCGCAAGCGATTCGCGAAAAGGCATATGCGAGAGCGGGTGAGACATGTGGTGGTGAGAGTTGGCGGAGGCTGCAGCTTTGTCTAGCTCAGGGCCAGATTTGAGGTCTATGGCCTCGACCCTACAATCACGGAGATCGTGATTAGTCAACACGTAGAGTCTGGCGGGGTGAAATCAGGTCAGTACATGGTGGGTAATCGCTGGCGTCACTGTCAGTGCATGCAAAGGACAGGAGCGCATGCTGATGATGCACTGATTCTGGGACTGTGCCGGTCTGCGCAAAGCAAACAAAGCTGGGTACGAGTCCCGAACAGTCGCGGGAGTCGACTGCGTGAGGCGGGCGGAGAGACGTATGCGCAGCAGAGGGCGCTGAGGTGCACTTGGACGTCGGCGTGGCCGGGACCGGAGATGAAGGCGCGGGACGAGCTCGCCAGCTTGGAGATGTCCAGGGCGGTCGATAACAGGGATGACGATGAGCTAGCGACATAGGCAAGCGGGCATTGACGGCTCGCGCACGCAGGGTGGCAATGCGCAGGTCAGGCGGGCGAAGAAGGAGCGTTGAGGCCGCACACGTGCGCGCCGCTCGCCGGCAACCAGGGGGGGAGACGATGACGTCACCCCAACCATTTCAATAGCGTACCACCCTGCCCGACTCCACCCTGCCCGACTCTTTCATACGCTGAGGTCATTCGGTGAGCTGTACAGAAAGATCGGCCATCCGCAGTGAAATAGACAAAGAACCGTGACACCGTCTGAAGGGCTTCGAGTGGCGTGATGCATTGGTAGCATGGCGGTGTATCAAGGAAGGCCAAGTGCACGGATGTCTACACCGCGTAAATCCAGCCGGCTTCGTGTCCGTGTGGAATTAGCTTGCGATTGGCACAGCCGATCCACACCTTTCACCTTCTGTTCGCGTCGCTTTCGCTGTATTTTCGATGTCGTATTGCTGGACTTTTTAGGTCTTCTCGTCTGAGCCTGGACGGAGATTTGAGCCTTGCGCGTTTTACCCCTTGTTGTGTAACGCGTGCGTTCGGATCGGCGATTGTCATTTTCAGTGGCCAGAGGTCCCTCGCTCGAACAGCTTCGCGAAACCGGCATTGCAGACTGGTGCTTGGTGTATAGAAGCTGCGGGTTTTGCTGCGATGTCTTTTGCTGTCTCTCGAGACATCCTTTGCTCGTCAGATACGACTTTTCGACATCCCAGTATTCCGGAGACTGAATCGCCCGTAAAACCTCCATGACATCCACTCCTCTTACTGATAGATCCCATGCGATAGAGCTGGCGAGGTGCCTGAAATATTGCACGCTTCCCACAACAGGATGTACAGGTATTCCAAGGTTTCTCGCTGTTGCGTTCAGTTGCAACACTCGCCTTCGGTGAAAATGCACGTCTTCGATTCGAGCAGTGCATGCGAGGCCAAAGGCACACTTGTGGGGTGCTTTCAGGGAAGCCATCAAGTCTACAGGACATGACAAGTCTCTGGCCGCTGCTGTCGTTCGTTCCTTGGTGATGAAGACAGAAAGATGGGTGAGATCTTCCGGTACAGGTTGAAAGGTGGTATGGAGAATGGGTGGTTTGAACATTTGAGTAGAGAGCGAGATGGGACGTTCTGAGATGACGCGACGACGGACGCGACTAGCGGGAGAGAGGGTTTGCGGATGAATATTTTACCGACGAGCCGTCGCGTAATCTTTCTCATCTCCGGAGATCCGGCGGGCGATCCGTCTCAGTCGGGATTCAATACAGCCGATCGGCATTGGGTTGCCTCTGCTCATTGAACTCAATACCCATGTACCACAGTCAATTGTTCCGATGCCCCCAAACAGGGCGCGCATTAGCATGCATCTGCAAGAGTAAAGATCTATCGGAGACATTATCTGACTGGTCAAAGCATTTGTTAGCACCGATCGTACAGTACAAATACATATGTACACGAGGCCCTTATCCCCAGTTGGTTATGATCGTGTCGCGCATTTCCCTACAGTCCGCAACTTCTTCATTTTCGCACATCCCCTGAACGCCTATGCTACCAAGACCATGTCTTCTGGTACCTACTATCTAGCCATCACGACCTACACCGACAATGATGATTTCCTCCAAGCCAACTTTGACGTAATCGAAGAGGGTCAAGGTGTGGTCTTAGACCCTAGCGACTCTTTCCGAACGACATCCAGCCGAGCCCCGACAGTCGACAGCCCAACTCGGATCGTTCTTCGCAAGCTGCCACGAAATGGACGAGCTTACAGTTTTGGACGAAGCCCGGACTCTGATGTGGTATTGCCGTGCTGTTCGACCAGCCGCAAGCACTTTTTCATCACCCTCAGTGATCGACTGGACTGCTGGATTCTCCACGCCCATTCCAGAACAATAGTCGAAGGTTACGAGCTGTCTGAGAAAAAAAGAACAGAGACCGCACTCAAGTTTGATACCGCTACAACGATCACGGTACCTGGGTTCATTCTTCATGTCGAACCTCGATGGATTGCAGAAGTGAAGCTTGACTACCACAACCTCTCGGGTTTCGCGGACCTGAAACTTGAGTCAGACAATGGAACACAGACGATCACGCGAACGTGGGATGCTGTCGAGTTATCTGAGGAGCCGAGAGCGAAACCCACGTACCACATTCTGCAGCGAGTGGCGTGGCGAAATGCTCGGTACGTGCAGGAGATGTGCTCTGGTCAACTTTTGGTAGCAGAGGAGGTTTCCTGCGAAGAGAAGGCCAAAGAAGCCTTGTCCTGGAGGAGAGATGTCTACGTAAGGTTCCATGCGCCACTTTGTTCCTACGATATTAACAGGCTATAGGACAAGCACTGTCCGCGTGCTGTAGATCTTTACACGGAGGATGGTTCGACCTTCCTTATTGTCGAGGCCCCTAAACCCTTTTGGGAACTTGAAGACCTCGCCGGGACTATTTCCTGGACACACCTTCCTCATCGCATCGGGTTTGCCTTCCTGTTCGACCTCCTTCGCACGATCGAATATCTATACATGCACCGCATCTGCCATGGCGCCGTCGGAGCTGAGAACATCATGGTTGCCTCACTGAACGATACAGAGTTCGTCTTGGCCAACCTCTCTTATGCGTTCAGAGCCTCTGAAAACATCGAGAAGTACCACCAAGCAGATGTTACAAAGGTTCTACAGATGGTCTCCAAGGCTTGTCCAGACTTATTTCTTGGTGACCCCGTGGCGCACTCCATCTTCAACGACTTGCAGACTCGATTGAAGTCGGAATGCATCTCGTCTGAAGAGGTTCGACACGCGTTTGACGCTTTCACTCTGCGAGGCATCCCAAAATTTCCGTTCATCTCGGTACCCTTCGATAGGAACTTCCCGCTTCGAAGAATGGAGGGGAAATGCTACCGGAAGTCAGAACTGGCTGCATTTGCACGCGCTCACTTGACTCAGGACATCTTCGAGGCCTGGAGAATACATGAACAGATTATGCAAATCGAGGCAGTCGAAGATGTCCCGAATACTTTCGGAGATGTGATTGACTGGAGAAAGGGGAAATCAGCACTGAGCTCCTTGGATACCTCGCTGGATTTTAACGAACTGAGTACGGTGTGGGCGAAAAGCTTCAACCTCAGGTTTGAAATCACAAAACATCAAGACCTCGACTTGTGGAATATTTCTCAGTTACTTGTGGCTAGGCGGTCTGAGGAAATACTGGACATCGGGCCACTGAAAACCGTATGCATACTCGGGGAGAAAAACGTAACTGGTTTATACGTCGATGCACAGACGTTTGCAAGTGTCTGCAATTCCATGGAGGGGCTCAGTCAAGTAGAGCCAATATTTCGGACAGTACGCCTGCCAGACACAGTCATTCCGCCATGCACACAGGCGAATCATACCCTCGACAAGTTCCCAAGTCAGTCAATCAAGCGAAAGAGGCGTCCAGAAAAGCTGTGTTTAGATGGCTTGTGTACCCCTCCAACCAAAGGCAAGAGGATGTTCACAGTGGCTGACGATGCGACCTCGCCTTCACCTGCGATCGATCCTACTACGCCAATTCAACTTCCGGTCGCCCATCAGTCTATTCTGGAACAAGGAAATGCGATCCTCCTAGCAGATAGGCAGCTTCTGAACGGCATTGCGACGTTTGACCTTGCGTCTCGAACGATGAACTACGTGTCTGAGACGTTTTCTGAGCGTAGGATACTTCGTGTCTGCGAAGAATACGGCTTGAATGCTTTGAAGTTCGGTATTGAGCAGTCAAGGGATCCAAGTCTTGATGCAGTTCTCAATGGTGAGTTCGTCATCGATTTCCATGCCAGCGAACATACGAGCAGTTTAGCCACCATTCCGTCATCCTTACGGTTCTTCCGTCTGAAAAAGCGTGGGAACTTTGAAGATGAGGATAGGACGGAAGAATGGGTCGCAGAGCAGACGGGTAGAAAGAGGAAGATATATTTAAGATCGATATATATTGCTCCGACGCGCTGGGTTGGACAAGAGAGTGTTGACTACTCGATTCGAGATGACGACGGCACCGAACCTACCCATGATCAAGCTTCCAGCGGCTCTGAGACGCCGCGAGCAAATACCATCCGAGAAGAACCCCCTCACTTAACGGAGCATCCTCTAAGCGACCGGGCTTCTCCTAAGCCAACAGCGCAAGAAGTTATCGCCGGAGATGCTCCTTATTTGACTTCCTCATTGAAGCATCCTCTGGGCGACCAGGCTTCTCCTAAGCCAACAACGCAAGAAGGTATCGCCGGAGATGCTCCCTATTTGACTTCCTTATTGGAGCATCCTCCAAGCGACTGGGATTCTACTCTGCCAAATGATCCGAGTGAGCATCTATACGGTGTCACCGAATCGAACCATTCCGATGGGTCTGGAAGTTTGCATTCAGGTTTGGGTGTGTAAAGATAAAGCTTTGAGTGAGGGATAGCGGGACAGAGTTTCATTAGAAAATTTTCCATGGTACTTCATGCTGCTAATCGTTTAATTTGTATCTGTTCATCTCTATTCGCCAATTTCGTGGGATGCAGGGTGGTATTTTGAGACTAATCCTCGAGGAAAAGGCACCAAACCCAGTTACGGGAAAGGGCGGAAATGACTCGGCTCGAGATGCATACACTGGAGGAGGCGCTTCATAATTGTCATCCGGCGATGATCACTTCTCTACGCCCTCGGATGCAGGAAAGTGTCTTAGCGGACGTAGATGACTGGCCATGGGTTGCTCAAGAGCTCAGGGGCCGCGACCTCTTAGCCCCAAACGCAAAGGCAATGACACGGTTCCATTGCGCCAATCATCACGCGGCGCCGCAACCTAAGCACACGACAGGATGTGCGTAGTGGCACTACTAATCGCCGATTGACAAATGGTGTTCCATGTAGCACAGTAATACGGAGTGTGCGTGGCGTATCCGCCATTCAGTTTGGGCGGCAAACACCGTTCGCTCCCTGTTCCTCACCCGCAGCGGATGCATGTGGGTGGGTCTAGAAGAGCGGTGATTCTTCCGTGAATGGAGCCTGAGAAGCATTACCGAAGGTTATGCAGCGCTTCCGGCCTGCAGCTGATGCGACCAACTGAGACAGTGGGACTCCTACGTCGGATGTCTTTCCCTGTTGTGGGGGGCCCAGCCACAAGCATTTGATCATCGATCAGGCGACTAATCAGCATGGTGCCCGTAAGTGATGTAGTTGCTGTTTTCTGAGCTAATGATATATCTGCCATACGCTACGAAGAGATGGGTCCAAAATCGTCCGTCGCTCAAAATCATGGGAGTTCCGCCCAGCGAGAGGGAAGACCATTTACACACACACTACACTGGTAACTTTATACCAACCTTTCCCCACATCTTTGATTGTGACCTCAGCTAATCCGTTCTACATATAGACGTTGACGGTGTGGACGATAGTCCTTATCCTCCCATGATGGGCTTACGCAAGGGCCAAGCAACAAAAAGAATTCGATTCAGAGATGGATACATCAGAGACATATACGGTACGGCTTATTACTCCATTACAAGGCCATACTGACTCTGTATAAGGCAGAATTACGAGCTTGAGCGGCTCGCAAGGTTCCGACTCTACGCATCCCTATTGTCCGAATGCTCCAACTCTGCAGGTAGAGACAGAGGAGGATGGCGTATCTAGATATCGGTGGCGTTACAACATGGAGAGGGTAAAAATAACCCCAGGGGATTTCTTGAGCTTGCTCGACCATCCGCTTTGGTTAAGAGTCGCTGTGGTCAAGGTTGATGGCATCGCCATCTCGAAAGATACGATCAGTCTGATTAAGGATGGCAGCATGGTATTGATGTCCATGGTGGACATAGAATGGGCAAAAGCAAGCGGCTGGGAGCTACTGGGATCCCGATCAGTGCGCAAGAACCTGAGCAAGGCCTATCGTGGCTTACGTAGCCAGCTTGATTGTGAGGGCGATACTTGAAGCCTGGAATAAAACAGCTATGGAAGCGTGCTCTCCTTTTTCTTTTTTTTTTGGATACTGGAAAAGAACTATACATGTTGTGACGGAAAATCAGATACTTTCAATTCAAATAACCTAGGAAAAGGAACAAGGAGGATCGCGGGTCCTATCTTGCGCGTTGCTGCCTTGGGATCTTTGGCGTTGATTGATTGCCGCGATTCCCCTTTAGTTTTTCCTGCTGTGCCGCAGTACTGCCATTAGGGTCTTAGATGTCCCCTACCCCACCCGCTACCTCATTGCTTCCATCTTCTCACCATCCATTTCCCACACTGTACCGAAGTACTGTAAGGAGGTGCACCGAGACTTACGAAACCTGCTAATAAAAAGGTACAGAGAGCAGGCAGCTGCGCTTCACTCGATCTCTATGCACCCATGGCTCTAAAGAGGAGCCCATTGCCTTCGGGCAGTACCATCGCAACCCTTCCGGTCGAGCTACTCACCATCATCCTCACCATTGTCCGAAACAACACGCCTGTAGAACGGTACCTTGACACGCTTCTTTGCTGCCGCCAATGGCAGGCAATAGGCCAAGACATCCTATACCAGGACATTGTCCTTACTTCGAGCACGGTTACGACATTTGTGGAGAGACTTTCGCCTAGAAGTTTCTCTAAAATCCGCACGATTACCATTTCGTTCAACGGTCAAGAACACCTACGGCTTAAGCGCATGATCAAAGCAGTCGGACAGCTTACTCGGCTTCACACCCTCTCATTCACTGTCCTTCACGGGCCTATTGATGCGAATACATCTCCCACTTTCCGTCCAAGGAGCAGAGATGTTTGGAAATTGCTGGATAATCTTCCCAGAAGTGTTTCCAATCTCAACTTAGACATCGCCGGCTACGGATCCATGCCTCCCTCTCAGAAATCCATACGAAAGATCGTTCAGAGTATCCCCCCCCAAATAGTCAACCTTCGACTGCGCCTCGGCTCTCTGGAGATGGAAGAGATATTGAAGCTGATTAATCACCGACACCGAGACCTGAAATTCCTCCACGTGGATTTATGCCGCTTTGATCACGATTTGGATCCGCTCTCACCAAGCAACATGGCACATCTTAGCCGTCTGACGAGCACGCGTGTGGATTTCCCCGTAAATTTGGTTCTCGCCAGACCTTTTGAGTTCCAAATTACGAATCACGTAACGAAAGATCGGATGACATCGACCGTACGAGCTATACAAATATTTATATCCAATGGTGATGGAGCCTGGAACTATTTACCTCGCATCGCGCTTACATTCGACTCGTCCAAACCGGAGATTCTCGTACCTCAAGACCCAGCTGAAACCTTCTTATCGGCCGTAGCTGGCTGGTATCAGACAGCAACTGGAGCACTACTTCCTGGTTTCCAAGATCTTCATGAATACGATTCGTGGCTTGGAATTGTCTCTGAAACATTTGGCGGTAACACCTCCGACATGCCAACGATGACGGCACAGCCTTTACAGGGGGAGCATAACAAAGGGTGGTAGCGGCACCGGAAATCCTTCTCTAGAGGTAACAGGCACGGAGCCTCCATGTTGCTGGCTTAATCAATACAAGGGCTTGACGGCGGATAAAAATGTGGGGGCATTTGTATATGTTCTAAAATTTTAGTTAGCAAGGTTCTTTCCAAAACAGATTGATTATTCCCTTATATAAGCTCTCGGTGCGATCAATCCGCTTGACATGCGGTTTGGCAAGTGTACTGCGGGCTGCTTATTAAGGTAATCAAGCAAAATTCCGCCGACTATGGGTTGGAAAGATGATAAGTAGCGGATTACCAGTCTAAGCGCGCATAAGGGCGCCTCAAGTTCCTATATATGGTTGATCCTTGAACACCTTCAGTGGCTCCATCCACCTACTTCTCGTATGCGTCTGCCGCGGGATCGTTCATCGCCACCTACGTTATAGAACTATGGTAAGTTGTAACGAATAGTGCGCCGGTACTGGCCCTTACTGGGCACTGGGCATATGGGATGGCGGTCGCCCACTTGGCTTTCGGATAGCTTTGCATGGCGAGAAGGTAAAAAAGGTAAGATTAGCAGGAGCAAGGCCTAGAGGGAAATGACTTACTACTGATACCCTGTGCTTATCGAGTGGAAATCATGCAGTCAGCTCATCATGTGGTATTCGTTCTATCGGTTAGAGTCGAAGCGTCCGTTGGTAGGCTATGCTTAGCACACCCCATTCCATCAATATGCATCTGGACTAATAGAGCGACGCCGCTTCTCACAGATCCAGTCTAGATTTACATGGTTGCCTGTTTTCCCCGACACCGTTCACAGGTGCAGACCGCGCCTCGATAGGTAAAGAGATCGGAGGATAACTGTATGCAACTATATAAATCACAAGCCCACGCTCGACTTCATCTGCCCATCAACTTCTCAATCAACCTTTCGATCACTCATACTCACCTCTAAAACACCATCACACCATTTTTTACGAATAAATATCTTGAAAGCAACATGACGGACAGCGGCGGCTTTGTCAAAGTGCCCAAAGACGATGAAGAGGAGCTGATGAGAAGTGCCGCTGAAGACTCCCAGAAACGTCGTGAGGAAGCCAAGAAGAAGCAGGAGATGGAGGAGCTGATAAAGGAGAGCGGAGAAGACTCCCAGAAACGTCGTGAGGAAGCTAAGAAGAAGTAGGAGATGGATAAGAGCGGAGAGGACTTTCAAAAGCGCGGAGAAGCGGGTAGCGACACCACTGCTGCCTAGAGAATAACTACTAAACGAGGCCTTGCAACCGGATCCAGGTATGTACCCTGAATGCCTAAGTAGCAAACTCTAACTCTCATTCAGAATATTTGTCCTGGAAATGACACAGTCAGTCTCTACAGTATGAGGGAGGAGCAATGAGGGATGGAGAAGGCATAGCGGGACGCCACTACAAGCTTTCCCTACTAGAAATGACACGTAGCGTATTTACTTATTTAATGCAAAGCCGTGTCAGCCTTATCATGTTCTTATATTGCTAAACACCATGCGTGATGAAAAAGCAGCCAAGTTAGCGGGCGCCGTTTCCTACTACATCAGGGCAGCATATTCCTCTTCGTACGTGCTGAGCTGCTCCATCTTCCTCTGTTTGAACTCTTCCATTTCACTGCTGGCTTCAACTCCCATTCCATCATCCTCACCACACAGTACGGTCCAGTAGACGGTATCTACGTCGAAACTCTTCCTGATCGCATAATCGAACCAGAAACGTTTTGTTGCCCAAGCGTCGCGCATGCGGGCCGATAGCCGTGGAGATGGTAACTCCTTCTCGACCCGCTCCATGGCTCGGAGAAACTGCTCCAGTCGGGGCTCATACCGGGTCAGAAAGTCGTGCAGGGAATGTTTCTCAAGCCACATATCGGGACCCAACAGCAAGAGCCACCAGGGTGGGTCGTAAGCGAACTGGGCGGGCATGGCGTTTGTAAACTCCAGGTCAAGCACGGCAGTGATCTGGAGGGTGTCTGGATCCACGAGCATGTTAGACGGCTGCAGATCATCGCAGAAGAGCTTAAACGGGCCAGAGTTATCGATGCAATACCGCGGGATCAGCTCGCGGAGCCTGTGGCGTGCTAGGAACCGCCGTCCGGCGTCATCCGGGTCCGTGGCGAGGTTGCGCTGGGTTTCGAGGTGAGTCAGATGCTCGCTCGTAAGATTGCGGAAGTAGTCGGCTACGGATTCGAATCGCGATCGGGGGAATCGATCGACTGGGTAGCCGGACACGGTTGCTAGCTCGTTCATGTTGTACGTAAGAGGCCGGCTACGAACAGACCATTTGCTAGTGACTGGGCTTTCTGAAATGGCGCCAATGCTGTCGAAGTCAAGCTCAGCCAGCTGTAGCATATATCCAGCGACTTGATGGTAGATACGGTCCAATTTGGCGTCATCGATGGCAGGGTCCAGGATCACGTCTTCCCCCTCCGCAGTCGGTTGCTTTAAGAGAGTCGACAAGCGCGTTCCGTCGATGAAATCCATGATGATGAACGGACCCAACTGTCGTGGGCTCTGGTCGGTGGAGCCGGAGGTAAGCACGCGAGGAACAGGAATGGTTGTCTTCTGGGCAAGGTAATTCATCAGGCTGGCCTCGTTTGCGACCTTCTCGTCGACAAGTGCTGTAGCAGTGTGCCCCGGTTTCGGAAATCGAATGATGGTCTTGGGTAAGCCATTGTTGAACTTGACGCAGATGCACAGGTTGAATGAGCCCTTGAGGTAGCCGTCAAACAGACCGGCCCCGCTTCCACCTCGTTTGCGGGCGACGAATTCCACGACTTCATCCTTCGCCGCGATGACTTTTTTAATCCAAGAGTGGTACTCTGCATCGCCACTAGCCACGGCTATCTCGTCGAAGACGGTCATACTGGATGGACGGATGGATGGATGGATGGATGGATAAGTGAGATGAGCAGCAAGTGAGGAGTTGTATTATGAGTGTGTTACCAGCCACCTAGCCTGCGCTATTAAATCCAAGCGGGCCGGCTTATCTTCGGCATGTAGCCAGAAGCGGGCAATAACAACGAGAATCATTTTGACTATAAGCTTTAGGTACATGTTAGCTACCTCTAGAGCCTCTATAGAATAGTACAATCTAGCCTAACCCTCGTAAATGCCTCGTTTCTTTCATAGCCATTAATGTACTTGGTCTAAATATAAAGTCTTCTCTCGTCCCTTGTTTCCATAAGTGCTATTAGGTCTGTCTTTCGGTGCCACTATTAGTACCAGGGGCCTTCGCGTCTAACTCGCGCGGGTTCGTCGGATAGGCAGGCATCTCGTAGAATATCGGCGGTTCGGCCTGGGCCGCCATGAAGTTGGGTGAGATTTGTTCAAATCTGTTTCTGTAATTCGCATTTGTGTTCGGTTTACCCTGATCGAACCACTGCTGGTGCATCTCCTGAGGGGCAGTCTGAGGTGACGAGGCTTTCCGTCGATGAAAGATGTACACCGCGAAACAAATCGCGCCGATCGCGGCAACGGCAAGAGGGACTCCAATACCGAGACCAATCTTGGTGACTGTGGTAAGACCGGTGGGAGCGGCTGTAGCTGATGCAGACGATGTCTGTGGAGCAGTTGGGGACAATGATGCATCCGATGAAGTAGGGGCTGTTGTAGGAAGCGGATTTTCTGAGCTAGACGCTGTTGTCGCGGTGACCGTGGTTGTTGTAGATGTGGGTGTTGACGTGGAAGTCGAGCTCGGGCTAGTAGTGAGAATCTTTCCTCCGTCGGCGAGCCAGAATACGAGATTTCTCAGGCATGGAATGAGTTATTCCCAAATGAGCCTCTTCCGGAAACTATAGCATCTCAGTGTTGTGCGCAGTTTGCAGTTACGAAGGAAGCTATCCATCGCCGCAGGAAAGAGGATTATGAGAGGATAAGGCAATGGATATTGGACACTCAGCTACCCGATGATGTTAGTGGAAGAGTCTTAGAAAAGCTATGGGCCTATATCTTTACAGGAGAAGCAATACGGTAAGCGAGCACAACGCCCTTTGTCTATATCGATACTAATAGAAAGAAGTTGCCCTGCGCCTCAACGGTGTGCCTGTGAATATTTTGGGCAGTGCGAACCCAAAACATGGCCTCAGACTCCTGAAGGACTTCCAGATATTCCTTCTTGGTAGCGCTTATTCGTTCGTTTGTGTTATTTTCTATTACAAACCCCTACGCAGCTGTAGAAATATTTATACATACTCTGAAAGATACCCTTTAAATTATATTTTATCGCTTTCTATCTTCAGTCTATGAGGGCCCTGGCACGAAAGACTCGAGCCGGTAGCTCGTCTAACAAAACGACAGCGCGTACGTGTAGACCGTGTGACGTACCATGTCTTCCCTCCATCTAGCCTAGCGATATCTAGCTAAGATTGACCGCTTAGAGTGTGCCTCCGGGCTTGAACGGAGGAGGGTTTAAAAGTGTTAAGTCTACGACTTCATCCTTTGCCGCGACGACTCTTTTAATCCAAGAGTGGTACTCTACATCGCCACTAGCCATGGCGTCGAAAATGGTCATACTAGATAGATGGATGGTAAGCTACTTAGTTGTTATAAAACTATTGTAGATGTTCATTATTTCGGCCCCCTTTTTTTTATATAGCTGCGGCTTTCAGGTACTCTTAGCACTCCGTGGTTATAAGAGGGTTACGCCGTCTTAGCGTCACGTGAATCCCGTGATTCCCCGTGGGTCCTTTTCACGCCGTGATCGTACACCCTACTTATTATTCCCTTACAGTCCTTCTCACCCTACCGATCGGTATTCTTAATGTGATGAACGCCAATGGGTAATGAGGCTGGATCTTCCAATGAGCTCCTGGCCATCTAAAGGACAGACGATGACGCTCGTCTCTGAGGCATGTTTCAGGTGGTGGCGATTTAGATGCTTCTCCAAGTCTTTTCTACTGTAGAACTCCTTCGAACGCTTTTGTGCCACAAGCTGTCGATTTCCCAGGCAAAGAAAGCACTGTGTGGGTTTGCATTGAAGCACAAAAGAGCCACCAGTTCTGAGAAGAGGCACCATCGAGCTCGCGGTTGTGTTGTTGCATATCTCATGGAACTCTGAGTTATCTTCAGCTCTGCAGGAGATGGTAAGGGCGGTAATTGCGCGTGTTTTACGTTGCTTTTCCTTCTCCGAAGTCGCTTCAGGAAGTGTGAAAAGTGCTTGACACACTCGGGCTCTTGGTAAAGGGATCGGCTGAGTCGAATGTTGCTGGATGGCATCAACTGGCCGGTCGTGAAGCTGATTCTGGATGTCCTTAATGGCTTGCTCTCTGTCGAACTCTTTCTTGACCTTCTCAAGCAGTGCTTTTGCTTGCCGTTGCTTCTCATTCCGGTAGGCAATGGTGGCGTTGTGTCTGGCGCTTCGAAGACTCGATAGTGCTGCTGAAGAAGCTCCTATGCGTTTCGCCTTGGATAATTGCCGTACAATCCTTTCTCTTTCGTTGTAAAGCTGAGCTACTCTCAAGTGCTTCTCAATTCCCTCCCACTGTTTAGAAGTAAGCTTCCGAGGCCGCCTTGGGTCTATCGAACGACGCATGCCGCTTACTTCCCGCATTACTGTCGACTGCGGCGCTATCCCTCGGTAGGCTGCTTGCGTGTCTGCGCTGATGTACCGCGGGAGATAATGCCGCTGAAAGACATCGGACTTGGAATGCTGCATAATTAGGTTCCGTAAAGAGTCGCTAATCTCCTCTAATTTGGGCAGCCCGTTAGCTCACATGTTTGACATTGTGTAAAGGAAGAGTGCATACTGCAGCTATCGAACGCTTTCCCTGCGGCGTACCGTAGAACGTACGGGTGGCAGATCTTCTTTATCCCGGTGACCTGTCCCAGCTTTCTTAGCCATGGACGGACCGTGCTGTCGGGCAAGCCTTGCTCCGAGATCCGGGCGCCATAGACGGTCTTATGAGACTTTCGGAAAATGTGAAGGTCAAGAACGTCATCCTTCCAGGGAATCTCAGCTTGCATCCGTCCGTCGATCACTTTTAGTTTAGACAACGCTTCAGGCCCGACAAGATCTTGAGCTGCGAATGCTCTGTCGCTGAATGCTAGAGCTAGGAAGTACGCGTGTGGGGAGAGCACCAGACACGGGTCATGCCTAATTTCTGGGATAGCGAAGGTGTTGCTAATACTTTCGTTAGTTATTCGCTATAATGGGCGCGTCATCGTACCTGTCTTTCGCACCAAGGTAACCTTTAGTGTACTCATAAGTCAATTCGATCAAGATAATGGGTTGCCCGCCTTCAGGGTCCCGGAAGAGGGAGAGTTGCACATCGCGGTACCGGAGAGCTAGTAGCGCCCCAGGTCTGCTCCCTGTAATACCAGCTAGTATCATGATCAGAGAAAGCTGCGTACGGTGCCTCTCATGGTCGAAGGTCATCTCTGTCGAGATCCACAGCGTTCTAAGGACCTCGAACAGGTCCTCAACGTGCATCGCAACCTTCTCTCTCTTCTTCGTCTGCAAGCCGAAATCCTTAACAAATCTCTGTAGAACCTTCAAAAAGCTTTTTAAGCATGCTGCGGCCTACATTTAAGTTTTTAAGAGTACTTACGCCGTGCATTTGCCGAATGATAAGCTTATCAAGCTTGTAGCCAACCTTACGCTCACGAAGCAGGCAGAATACCTTCCAGTAGGTTTCGAGTGTTCCCTTAGCGCGTAAAGTCTTCTTACGGTAGCTAAGCAGCCAGAAGAAGAAATTATGAAGCCGCGTCGTGGTGATCTCCGTAATGGCGACTTCATAATCGAGTCCTCTGAGTGTGCAGTATCTGCTAGTGTAAGTTGCTGCTGAACAAGCGGGGTATAGCACTTACTGTAACCAGAGCCGCTCTACCTGTGTGAACAATATCTCGCTGCTATTGCTATACACCTTCTGTGTGAGGGCCTTTTCGTCGAAAGCAGCCTCGATACGGTCCAGCTCCTCCGCGCTTAGAGAGATGGCTGTCGGAGTTCTCGGGCAAGACGTATGTGCCGATAGGGACGCAGCCACGGGTCGTTGAGACATAGTAGGTGAGGTAATGGGTAGGAAGAGGTCGAGGAGGAAATAAAAGCTGTGTACATATCGAGTCCTACGTTGAATGGGAAGGAAGGAAGCTTATGTAGGTCCTGCTCAGAGCAACTGCGCGGCCCCCAACCATCCCGATATCGTAAAAGCTTGCTGCCTGTTTAATCTACAGACACGTAGCACCGATGTAGCTAAAAATCCCTCGTATATCATGCAGCGCTTGTCTGGGATGTCACGGTGTATTGTGTGTGGGGGAAGTTGATAGGGTGACAGGGGTCCGTAGCTAGCGTAGTAGTGCCGCTTAAAGCGGCGAGAGCTTTTTCGACTAAAATACCGCGAAAAAAGGGGGCGTAAACTTTCTAAAAAGGGGGTACTTTTGCCATTTATTAGATTTAAGTAGTATAAAATAGATCTTATTTTTATCTAAAAACCGCGTATATTTAATCTTAATAATATTTTTAAAAAATAATTAGTTATATATCTTTTATTTAATTAAATTCTACTAAATATTCTATTTAGCTATCGACTTTTTACGTTAATATACGTATTATAGTTTTTTAAAAATATATAAATTAACTATAAGATCGATAAATTAAATAGTCTTAATATAGTTTTATTAAAGATAGAATAGTAAAAGAATAAGTTCTCTATTCTAAATCTATATAATTAGAAGACTAAAAAAGATTAATATATTACTAAATTATTTATATTTCGATTTTTATTTTTTAAATTACTTATCTATTTACTTAATTATTTATATTTTTAATTTTTTTAAAGTTTTTTTTAATAAGTTTTCTAGTTATTAAATTTTTAGTTTAACTACTAAAAACTATAGCTAAAACCACGTATAAAACTTAAATAAAATTTAAAAAAATATATATATTAAGCGAGATATTTAGCTATTTCTACTATAAGTTTTTACTAAATTATTTAAAAATATATTATAAAAGCGTCTAAATAAGCGCTATAAAACGATATAATTTTTATAAAAAAGTATTATACTTTCGCGGAGATATCTTAAAAAAATTAAA
>JAJMYN010000115.1:0-52246 GCA_023087525.1 Lasiodiplodia sp. KE8368
CCCCCCCCCCCCCCCCCCCCCCCCCCCCCCCCCCCCCCCCCCCCCCCCCCCCCCCCCCCCCCCCCCCCCCCCCCCCATTTTCACTCCTCGTACGTGACGTTGCGCACGGCGCCGCTGCCGCCGCCGCCGACGAGGCTGACGCTCTTCTCGCTGAAGGCGTTAGGCCACACCTTGATGCGCGCGCCCTCGGACGAGTTGTACATGGCCGCGTTGCGCACCAGGATGTTCTCGACGTAGTCGACGCGGTCGGGGTACTGCCCCAGGCTGCCCACGCTCATGCCGTGCGTGCCGTTGCAGATCATGTTTTGCACGAGGATGTTGGTCGCGTTGGGTTTGAAGGAGACGCAGTCTGTGTGGGGGGCCTGGGGGTTAGCGGGGGCGGGGTGGAGGGGGGAGAGGGGAGAAGGGGGAAGGGCTACGCACCGTCGCCGTTTGTTACGGAGGAGTTTTGGACGGTGATGTGGTCGGAGCGGTAGATGTCCCAGCCTGCGAAAACCCGCTCGTGTCAGCCCGAACGACCTTCAACGCAAAACAGCAGCAGCAGCAGCCAGCCTACCGTCCGTATTCTTCTCGAAATTCTCATTATTGCTGACGCTGTGAATCCTGATGTCGGTAAACACGACGTCGGACGAGTTCCCCACGAAATTATGCCAAAACGGCGAATTCACCAAACTCAAATCCGACACCGAGCCTCCATGCATCTCGACCGTCGCGAACAGCACCGGTCGCCGATCGTGCTTATTCTTCGGATAATGGTCCCACCACGCCTGGCCTTGGCCATCAATCGTCCCCCCACCATAAACATTCACGTCCTTCCCGCCCAGCTTGAAGAAGCTCGTCGCGTTCTGGAAGCCCAGGTCGAAGCTGTTGTTCAGCCAGTGCGGGATGTCGTCCGTGAAGGCGAGGCGCCCCTGGATGTCGATGTCGATGCGCGCTAGCCCCGTCATGTCGAGCGGCGAGTTGATGACGTAGGATTGCGTCGCGGGGAACACGACGTGCCCGCCGTTGTTGCACTCGTCGAGCGCGGCGGCGATGTACTCCGCGTCGTCGGTGAGGCCGTCGGCGTGGCTGTCGACGACGCAGGTGCGTGTCCGGGCGGGTGAGTTCGAGGCGGCGAGCGGCCGCGCGGACCGGATGCTGGCGAGGAAGACTTCGGAGACGGTGGCGGCATAGGCGCTCGAGGCGTAGAGGGCCAGGAGGCTGAGGGCCGTGGAGGAGCGTGCGGAGGAAACCATGGCGAAGTGTGGTCGTCAATTCGGTGAAGCGGCTCTCTCTCTCTCTTCGGGACGCAGATGCCGGTCGCCATTCAACTTATACTCGCCGCGACGAGCCGTACCAAGCCTGGCGGTATATTGCTTTCCCCGCATATTTCCATCTGGCAAGCGAAGCAACGCATACGAAGCTCGCGACCTTTGGACGGGAAAATTCACGAAGGCCAAGACCGCCCCACGTCTGCGGCTCGCCCCCGCTTCCCCGCTCTTTTTCCCCAATCTGTGGGGGATGGAAGGATTGCGCCGCGTGGTTTCGCCAACGGGAAAAATCGAGGAAGCTTCGAAGGCCAAGGCTTTAGGGTGGAAATTGGGAAGAAATGACGGTGAAGGCGGGCTGCGGTTGAGGTTGCGGGCTCGGAAAAGGTCGAAGTCGGAAATGCGGTCCGGAAAAATTGCCTATCGAGTCAACATGCATAGCCGAGGTATCCGAAGAGCTCGCCTGTTGATTCAAGGTTGGTGGGTATTAATTGAGGAAAGATTAAGTGGAAGGCGGCTATTGGACGGTTCTACTAAATAATGTCTAAGAATAATAAACTTTCAGACGAGCAACTTTTACAGACGGGTGCTGCAGCCGATAGCTAGCGCGAAGAATAGCAGGGCTCTAGAATATAGCGTAAGTATGCCTCAGCTCTTCTTCTTCCTCTTCTTCTTCTGTTTTCTTTCTTTTTTTTTTTCACGACGGGAATGAACATGTATGGGTATTTGAAGCTATCGTCCGGACGAGGATATCGAATTAAAAATTCTTCATACACGTCCACACGATAGCTTCAACTACCCATGACATGAGTTTAAAAAAAAAACAAGTCCACGCTAGCCATCGGCTGCGAGAGGGAACGGTAGTTGAACGACCCTGTTCCAGCATTCCCTTTCGCCCTCGCAAAAACCACCACCATCATCACCAACGCTCACCCACCCCTTCCCGCCGTCCCATCCTTCGCCTCCCTTACCCACGTCTCCGCAAACCCCCGCTGCACCCGATCCACCGCCTCCAGCCCCCCCTCAATCCCCCCCACAAACGCCCTCACCAACCCCATCACCACCTCCACCATCCGCACCCCCCTAATCCCACCCAACAACCCCCCGCCACCCTCCGGCATCATCCCGGCTCGCAACCCCAACGCATCCACCAGCACCGGCAAATCGCTAAAATCAAAGTGCGCGGCGCCGCGCACGCCGACGTCGCGCAGCCACCCGCTCTGCGCCGCGCTGAAGTTCGTCCACGTCGCGTCCATGTCGTCGTCGTCGTGTTCGCCGCGGGCGATCTCGAGGAAGGGGCGGGGGGAGAGGTCGGGGTAGGGTTTGGTGGACGCGGAGCCGTTGCCGTAGAGGTCCCAGATGTCGAAGAAGAACCAGCCGTCGATGTTGGCGGCGGCGAGGAGGGGTGGGAGAGAGGGGTCGGTGCGAGATTGCGCCATGATGCCGGCGGAGGCGGCGCCGCCGATGCTGTGGCCGAAGACGAAGAAGGTGGAGAGGTCGGTGCCGGCGTCGCCGCTGGTGAGGGAGTAGTAGTGCTGATGCTGCTGCTGCTCGGCCTCCGCGGACTGCTCGGACGACGATTGCCCCTCGGCCAAGTTCCGCAAGCACTCCGGCCCGCGCCGCAGCAGCGCCGCGGCATCGGCCACGCGGTGCGCGTAGATTTGCTCGAACTGCGGGACCGTCCAGTTGGCCAGCGGTGGGAAAGCGCTGCGGGCACCGCCACTACCGTCCAGGTATTCCAGATACGGCGGCTCCCCCGGATGATCGATGGCGTAGACGGTGTAGCCCCAGGACGCGAGTTCGGAGAGGTAGGCTGTGTAGGCGAAGCAGGGCATGCCGGCGCCGGGTAGGAAGAGGATGGCGGGGCGGTGGGGGGTTAGTGGTGGTGGTGAGGCGGGGCAGGTGCCGGGGTTGGTGGTGGAGGAGGAGAGGCTGGGAGCTTGCCATTGGAGCTCGGTGACGAGGGAGGAGAGGAGGGAGGCTGGGATGCCCAGTGCGGTGCCCCAGATGTCGGCGTTGGTGGCGTCGACCCATGGACGGGTGCGCTGCGGGACCGAGAGCGTCGGGCCGTAGGTCGTTACGAGCATCGCCTTGCCGACGCCGCTGCCGTCCGGCGCCGTGAAGTCGTCTGGTGTCGTGTGGTTGAGGACATGTTGGTTTTGCGTGACGAAGTAGGGGCCGGTGGGTTTGTAGAGCAGGACCTCCTCTGCGGAGGTTGTGGTGCCAAGTAGTGCGAGGGTGACAGCAACAGTAAAGAGCCTCATCCTTGTGGCGCAGGCCTCTGCCGTGGGTACGGCTGGAGATGTATGCGGTGATCGAAGCAGGGCTGGGTGTAAGCAGCCAGAGTCGTTAGCTCAACGGGTTTCCCCACCTTCCTTTTTTGGGGTGGCTGCTTACTCACTAACGCCATCTGCATCACTGTGTAACATGTTGACTACTTCGAGACATAGTGCTCATTCCGACCATGATTCCCCCACATTTCTTTCAAAAAATGGCTTGATCGCAATAATTTCCAACACCATACTCGGTTGACATTCGCCAATATTAACTTCACACTAGTTGAGCCTGTGCAAACTAACAGGTCGCATGTATATCTATGTCTGCTTCTACTGCCTGCAGAAACAATAACTCTGCCTTTTTCTAGAGACATGGCTTGTCCCTTCTCTCTGAGCCTGACGTAATAACGGCCGCTCACATGTACATGCAGGAAGCATGCGTCCATAGCGGAGCAATCAACTTGGCGTACTCTTAGCTACTGGTTGTGGTAACACCAATTGTAAGCTCACGTGTTCTGCTTCGAACGTGTCTGACACTGGTTGGTCAAAGCATCATTTGAGCAAGGCTGGGAGCGGGGCTAGTAAGCGAGACAGCGTCAGCATAAAAGTGAAGCTGCCACCAAGGCAATAAGCACTCTCTGAGTCTCATCTAGGAGATGCGAAACTCGAATTCTCGTCCAATCCGGCCTTTCCCTCAATCATAAACCCACAATCACTGAGAACTTGAAAACTCGACTCCCACTTGTTCAAGTCGTACTCAATTGAGCGTCCGTGAGCTCATCCTCGAGCCCCAGTCCATCAACTCTCGGCTGCTACTTATTATCCGGCGGATACCTCTCGGACCAATTTCCCAGAACTTCCTCTACCTCAATTGTATACAATCTTCTAGTTTGTTTTACGGATCATGAAGTCTACCACCGTTCTTGTCAGGAGGCTACTCGCCAAGGCTTCTGCCGCTCGGAGGAGAACGAGTAAGTTCCAGTCTTAAACCTGAGGTGGCTCTCATTAAATAACTACGGCTTTTCAGTTTCGGCCATCAAGCACACTTGCCAAACCGATGAGAGTGCTGAAGAGGAGGCCTCCGATTTGAAGGAATACTCCGGTTCATCACCCATGGATGACCAGCAACTCCAATGTGTACTCGGATGCCGATTCTGCGCTGAAATTCTTTCCCTTCCCTACAGGGTGATACCTGCAGAATGGGAGCTTTACGATCTCTTTCACTCCGATTGTAGGATGTGCGTAGATGAGGATTCGACCCTTTGCGACCATTGCAGGCACTTCAGACTTCGGCACCTTCTCCAGTGTACAGCAGGAAGGCATTTTCAAGATTGGTTCCCAGTCCATTACACGAAAGAAAGTATTCAAAGCCAAGACTCCCCGAGCTGCGCGATTTGTTCCTTCATAAGGGAAATCGTACTGGATGTCACGAGCGACGTCAGCGACTTTGAGCACATTTACATAGCTGGGCCTGATGAACTATCGACTAAAGCGAGTGGAGTCTGGTCAAGACATTACGCACGCACGAGCTGGTGTACCATGAACTGGAGACCTAGCCCAGATAAAACCTATTCTACTGTCACGTTTGGAATAGGTCTCAAATCCGCACCATCATCCACGACCGGTCCAGCAAGTACCATCACATATCAGTCACAATCTATGGTGAAAGATGCGGGCTCGGACTCGGACTCCGAATCGGACGCGAGAAATGGTATTCGGGGCTGGTCAATAACACGAGCAAAGATCTTGGGTGATACCGGCAACTGGGAAGTTATGAAGGACTTGTTTGCCGTTTGCCGCAAGGAGCACCAGGATTGCCACTCCAGTGGATTTGATCCGCCGATAGACTTCAGACTCATCGATACAAAAGAAAGATCTCTGATAAGATCCAAAGGACCAGTCGAATTCTGCTCATTGAGCTATGTGTGGGGAAGAGGGGAGAATTCCGAGTCAAAGGAGACGGAAATGCTGACAAAGGAATCGCTGGAGAGGCTGGAGCGTCCGGGCAGCTTCACGGAGTCACCATTGCCCAAGACAATCGAAGACGCCATCCAAGCATGCTCCGCCTTGGGATTCCGGTACCTTTGGGTCGATCGTTTATGCATTGTTCAGGACGATGAGCGGAGCAAAAACCATCAGATCCATGCCATGGGGGATATCTTTGCGTCTGCAGAGCTGGTTCTCATAGCCTTATCGTCAGAAAACATGCATACCGGTATCCCTGGTGTAAGCAACTCGCGGCAGACTGAACAGTGGAAATTGAGCTCGTCTGAACTCGATCTCGTCCGGTTGCCCAGCTTGGGTGAAATGATTGAAGGGTGCCAATGGCGTACAAGAGCATGGACATATCAGGAAGCTGTTTTGCCTCGAAGAAAGCTGTGGCTTACCGGCACTCAAGCTTACTTTCAATGTTGTGAGGGTATATTCAGCGAAGACACTGTTCATGTCTCAGATAACGATGGAACTTACACTGTGGACCGGAATCGACCCAAACTTCCTGCCCAGCAATACTTTGCACATCTGGAAGCCTATAGCGACCGTTCGCTGACTTTCCAGTCCGATATCTATAACGCATTTATCGGAATCGCCAACACGGTCTATGGAGCGGATATCTTGGTTTACGGATTGCCGTGCAATGATTTCGATCAAGCTTTGCTCTGGGAGGTGGGCTTCTATGGCACTGATGGCCGCGATGCTGTAGGCCTTACATTGCCGAGTTGGTCCTGGGCTTCCATTGACGGCTCAGTTACATCTGCAGACGTGGGATATCGCTCTTTCTGTGGCACCCTTGTGCGGTGGACAGTATGCGTGGAATCTGACGGGCAACTTCCGCTTGAGCGCATCCACGCCGACAACGCACCAGTATCCTGGATTGAGCAACATAATCTATCAGTATACCGCAACTGGGAATCTACCAGGGGAGTGAATCGGGGTCATGGTCTTTCACCTTCCTTGTATATGGCATTGGCTTGGAGTCAAGACTGCATTGGCGCTCCAAACCCCTCTGAATTGCAGTCCTTCAACAATCACACATTCGACAAGATAAGAGCCATGGCGCATGATCTTTGGCCCACTTACAATTCGTTTTATCAAGATCTGGATTCGGATCAAAGCCAACTAGATCCGACAACCTTTCCATTCACTTGTATCCCTGGCTCCTTGCATGGTTATGTGCAGACGGCAATGCTGGAGATCCTGATCCATAGCGATTACCAATGCGAACTGGTCCATAAAGGCTGTCAAATTGGAGTCATGTACTTGTCCACGTCATCTTGGCGGTGTGGTTCCACAGTCAAAGCTATTGCACTCTCAGTCTTCAACGGGGCCAGCCCGGAATGGAACAACGAACATTATCTTCAAGAGATCTCATCTTGCTATCCTAGCATTTGTAGGAAAGACGCTTCTAGGGAGGAGACCAAGAGGGTTGTGGCTGCTGGGGAGGAAATATTGCGGGACCCGAACGAAAATCTGACGTTCTTCGATTGCAACGGAGAGGCTCTCCTACCGCCGCCCATGCTGAGGCTCATGATTATCGAGGAAGACGGCCCGTCGTACCGTCGAATTGGTCTGGGGTGGGCGTATCTGGCGCGTTGGGTTCAGACAGATCGCAAATTTGAGACTGTTACATTGAGATGATATGGGTTCTGGCGTTCGAACTGCATGTTTTGCGGAGGGGATACAGAGGAATAATTTGTTGTTTATTAGGTCAAGGTGCAGTTCACAATCTACTTAGGACTCTGTCGTCCTTCGAATGCGCTAGTATCTTGCAGAGAATCAATACAGAACTTGACAGTGACTTCTTAAGCCTTTTACCGTGTGGTTTACAACATGCTTCTTCAGGTGGGCGGTAAAAAATAGCGGCGAGGTTCCGCATTCAAATTGTTCAATCTACATAAGATTTCACTACGAGATTATGCGTTATTTCCCCCGTCTAAGACTTGACTACTTGCGGATCCGGTGAATGTGGCGTTTCAAGAACGGTAGCAGCGAATTTCCTGGCTGGTATCTCCCTCTCGAACAGAACATCCAGTTCCTCGAACGTCCGATTCTTGGTCTCCGGCAGCCTAAACCAAGCCCACAGCAGGAGAAGCGTCGAGAAGCCAGCCGCCGGGAAAGCTGCTTTGCCGTGCAGGTTGGCTTCCGAAGGATTGAGTAGATAGGGGGCTACAACGATGTTGACAATGGAGAAGATGTAGTACGCGTTCCTGCCCACCGCAATAGTCTTCATGCGGAGCCGAGAAGCAGGAACCTCTGTTGCAATGGCATAAGGGACGGGTCCGATTGTGAGACCGTAAACCGCGAACCAGAGGAGCATGATGCAGCACTGAGCCCAGCGACGGGCCGATGTTGCCGGTGCAAAGTCAATCAGCGCGATCAACCACATGATCGGCGCCATGACGCACAGCCCCGAGATGAAGATTGAGCGTCGTCCGAATCGGCCTTGGAAGAACCACGAAAATACGGTTCCGAGGAAGGCGATGCTGAAGGTTCCTAGGCTGAGCTTGAAGGAGTCATCGGTGGATAGACCGGCTTGTTTGAAGAAATACTGTAAAAAGTCAGCTCTTGGACCGTCGATTACTGTTGGGGGAGGAGCGAACCGTCAAGTAGTTCTGGATAGCTAAAGAAAATCAGCATGCGGCCTCATCAGTGGGTAAAAAAGCTTACCGAAACCAGTAAGCACTTGGCCTCCCCAAGAAACAGAGGCAATCTCGGTTCGCCGAAGGTTGATGCCACGGAAGCAGTCAATGTAGTTGGTACCAACGTTGAGATCTCTCTCCATCTGAATCGTGTGAGTAATCATAGCCACGGTCTGCTTGCTTCTCCGGTCTACGTCGGCAGGGTCACCGCTGCACAGCCGCTTCATGGTTGCTTCGGCGTCAGCAATGCGACCCTTGCGAACCTGCCACCAAGGTGACTCGGGTGCGAAGCAGATGGCCAGGCTGAGAGGCACAGGCCACATCCACTGAAGGGCGAATGGGATCCGATAAGACCATTCGGTGGGGTTGTGGATGAGACCTTGCAGGACACCAGTGGCAAGGATACGTCCGGCGGGCCAAGTAAGGTTGCAGAAGGTCGAAAGGTAGCCGCGTAGAACAAGAGGACAGACCTCAACCGCGTAAGAAGGAGCCACGGCGGCAAACACGCCCCACGGGAGACCACATAGAAGCTCGCCGACCAGAAGAACCTGGATGTTGGGTGCGAAAAAGGTGATGAAGATGAAACCGGTAAGAGCAGTGAAGGAGCAGAGCATCAGCCTTCGAGGACCCATGTGCTCCACCAACCAGCCGTTGACGAACACGCCGATGATCATGCCAAAGTTGGAGGTGAGACTCAGCCCGAGTTGCCAGGATGCAGGTATAGAGTAAGACCCGTCGTCGAGGAGCTCGCCATATTTCTTCTGGAACGAGGGGTAGGCGTAGAAGGCAGAGACGATCTGCATGTCATAGCTATCCATACTGGAAGGCGGTCAGAAAATCACAGCCAAGAAGAAACAAAACAGCATGTGAGCAACTTACATGCAGGCAAGAGACACAATCACGGACCATATGACGGCTTTCTTGTAAAGCTTGACAGCCTGGGTGAAGGTGAGTTCATGCTCGGCTTGAGTGGCTTGGGCAGCCTCGGATGAAAGCCGTTTCCCATCGACGTCGGAGAACTCAGCGCAGCCGACTTCGGCTGTTTTCTCAGCTGAAGGCATTGCAGCCAAGGAGACGGAAAGACTGAACAAGTGAACTGGCAGTGAAACGATGCTGGCAATCCAAGCGGAAGACGAGGAAAACTTTTGCAGTGAAACTCGCGGATCAAACTTTAAAGCAAGGATATCGTGACGGAGAGACCGCCGCTGCGTGCATTCCCTTTATATCGTGCGGAAATCATCCACACTCAAACCCTCAGCCAAGCGCCAGCTCCACGACAACATCGACTTTGTTCCGCGCATGCAACAGCCCCTCAGCCAGGGTTGAAGCCGATGATACCCCGTTCAGCAATGAGAAGCGTACGCATCAGCCGACAGTCCAATCGGCATTTGCATCGCGAATGCGGGGAAACAGGGGTTGCGCCAAATGAACGGGAACACAGGCAGTCTTCGGCCTCGCCGCGCGGCTTGCGCGCTGCAACTTTCTGTACGTCCGCAGCGCTTGTCTGGGTTGGAGAGTAATTGTGGGCTCGCGATGCGACTGATATGGTGAGGTTTTGATATGGCGTGCTGGCGCTTGGCGAGCACGTCAGCGGGTGCGGGAGGTGAGGCGGGCCAAACGCATGATGAGCTTGCCCTCATGGGGAAACTATGGGGAAACTGCACCCCCGCCAGGCCACCAGGCAGGCAGGACACAAACAGTTGCCGACATGTGGCTATCTCCGATCTATGTCGTCGGGAAAAAGGCTCGAGATCCCGTAGCATGTCACATTCGAAATATTGCTCGGCTACGACGCTGAGGATTTTGTGGGGCACCCCGCCGGGCCACCTTAAACCATTGCTATTCCATAACACAACCTAGAGTAAGACGCGTTTGCTCCATCTTCAATAGTTTTGGCGCCTCTATAAGTTGGTGCCTACATCATGAGGCTCCAATCAAATAGTAGCATTATTCCTTGTCAAAAATTATTGATGGCCCTTCCAGTGGACTCACGGACCACAAAGGTCAGGGCGGTTCAGAAGGGTTGCGATATGTTTTACCTCACCGTTTGAAAAAAGCCAGATGAATCTTTGCCTGATACTGATGGTAGCTGCCATAGGCGGTTGGGACTTTCACGACTTGTGGAATAGCTGAAGAGAGTGCAGCCAGCTCGGTCGGTGGGGCGCGCAGCACGTCTCCCTTGTGAACCATACCCCGTGAGAATAGCTGTTTGTAATTTCGGCCCCAGCCAGAAGTTCTCATATGACCCTTTACGGAGCTTCCCAGAAAACGGAAAACTAGCGGAACAAGTTAGCGGGGTACGTAGAGAGGAGATCGACATCGCAAGGGTCCAAAGTGGTGGCTGATTCGGTATGTGGGGTACTGAAGGGAGCAACGCAATGCCGTGTGTTATGACAAAAGATAGTAGATCATGGGTTACAGCGCTGTAGCTATGGATTTCCAGCCACATTTTCACTGCATAATTCGTGCCTGCATATCACCGTTGATAACAATCATTCATGAGAAATTATAGATAATTCGTCAGAGAGCAAGCAAAAGATAAGAGTGGTTGGGTCTGAACATGTTTCCGCATTCGCTTCCCATGTGATGATGAAGATTTCCGCTTTCGGTAACCTTTGAGATCAGCTCACATGAATATTTTCTTCCGCTAGCCCAATTCCCTCGAGCTGACTTTCACAAGCGTAACCTACGATCTTGGGGAGCAAAATAATTTCTCTAGTCACTTGGTTGAACCCAGACAATGGATATCTCTCACATGGAAAGTATTCTCAGAATTGCGTGATGAAACTCGTAGCTGCGTAAGCTCGGATAAGGAAAATCGAGTCTTTTCACATGCTGATAGTAGTATACAACATATAAGCAGGTTCTTCTCTCTCACGAGCGTGAGCTTCGTGTCCACAAAAATTTCAACAGACATTGCCAGACATCACGTTACATTTCTCGAGATGCCTGGTTCACTGCATCATTCTTCCCATGAGGCCTCCAGGCCGCGAAAGCGCCTAATCGTGTGCTGCGATGGCACATGGCAAGCTTCAGACAAGACTTACGGCATCACTCCTTCCAACATTGCCAAGCTGAGCCGCATGATTGACCGGGAGGACCGTGATCCGGAAGATGATAGGGTGATTCCACAAGTGGTCTACTATCAGTCTGGGGTAGGAACTGGAACTGCCGGGCCAATGGCCGTTATGTTTGAAGGTCAGAATCAATTAGCCTATTCAAAGGTACTTATTACTAATAGTACCACAGGCAGTGTCGGCGCGGGATTGTCGGAAAATGTTTCGATGGCGTATCACTATCTGTCGACGAATTTCCACGCCAAGAACAGACACGAAGGCTTCACTAACGACGAAATCTTCCTGTTTGGATTTTCTCGCGGGGCTTACACTGCTCGTGTGCTTTGCGGACTGGTGACCGAGATGGGGCTCCTTCGACCCCAGCAGCTACACGAATTTCCCAGGGCCTTTGAGATCTACAAAAAGCTCAGCAAAATGGCGGCGAAGAAGACAGACAAGGGAAAGCCCTTCATTGATTGGATGGACTACTTTGTCGGAAGCTTGCCTGCTTCTGACAGGGATTTCTGGCATGGACTTCGAGTCTCGAACAAGATGTACGACAATGTGAAGGTCAAGGCAATTGGAGTCTGGGATACTGTATGGACCCTGGTGTATCAAATTTTGCTTTGACTAATCCAGCGCAGGTGGGCGCACTTGGACTTCCAGAAACTTGGTTTTCCAGAACGTTTCCTTTTCTCACCAAACCCTTCCAGTTCCACAACACCGGCCTTAACACCAGTGAGTCCGCCAAATTTGTTCATTTGCCTGTCGTTGCTCACTGACCATGATCTATAGATGTCGAAAATGCTTTCCAAGCTCTTGCGCTTGACGAGCACCGAGGCTCATTCCCACCAACATTGTGGTATCTGCCCAAGAGACTCCTTGGCGACCCCAACTGCCCCAACCTCAAACAATGCTGGTTCCCTGGTTTTCATGACTCCATCGGAGGAGGAGGTGCCAAGACTCAAACCTTGGCTACGCAGTGGTTCCCAAAGCTCATGAATTGGCTCATGCCCGACACGTCGGAAATGCATGAAGTTACTCTCGCCTGGATGTGCGACCAAGTCAACGGCCTTCTCAGATTCGATAGACGGGCTGTCGAAGACGTTCTCCTCCAGCATGGCCGAACCCGAGGCAACTGGGCTGCTTGCAAAGAGACTGACATGGGAAAAGCTTTCTTCGGAGTCATGGTCAACCCCCTTATTGGAGGCTCTCGTACAAGGAAACCAGGCCAGTATTATGGCGAGTATCAGGGCTGCCAGACCAATGAAACCATGCATCCCTCTGTGTACTACCGCACGAACAATGTCAAACGTCTCCACTATACCGGCCGGCCGCTCCGGGAGCGTCATGTTTGGGCCTACAGCGTTTGGCTGCCGCAATTCCATTTCGACGTCTCCCACTACCTCTCCGTTCTGGGCAAATTCTTCCGACTCTTGACTATTGGACTCTACTGGTTGGCCGCACCGGTTCGAGCTGCATTCCCTAATCTCTGGGGGTACGTCTCGGATCTTTGGAACTTGGCCGGAGACCTCGTGCATGTGGCAGCGACTGCGCTCGCTCACCTCGGACATCTCGCAACAATGTTCCCATTCACGTTCTTCTTCCTGGATGATCCACTTTGGCGTTGGCAGGACAAATCAACAGCGCCCCAGAAGCCCGACGGCGCGAGCTGGGTGCGAGGAAAGGTCCCTCCCTCGGTGTTCCTGCAAGACGGCCAGCAAGAGATCCACCTCCAGGAATGGGTCATCCGTGAATCCCCAGCGTACAACATCAACTTCGAGAAGGAGATGCTGCCGGATAACTTCTGGAAGAAGCTGGACAAGCGCAACCGCGACTCCATCAAGCGCGCCGAGGAGTCTCCCGACTACCGCACGCAGTTCTGGACGCGCACCGAGTGGGACCACCGACACGACGAGCCCACGAAATACAGCAAGTACAGGTCGCTCCACCATCACAAACAGACGACGATCCCTCATCCGATTCATGAATTTAACCGCAGCATTCACAACACCCTCAGCGACACCCTCCGCGTCGACGAGGCGGCCGACAAGATCGAAAATGAGGTCCGCGACAATCTCTACAAGGTCCACGACGACCTGGACAGTCTTTCCCACGATGTTCGCGACGGGTTCAACGGTGCTGTGGGCATGGCGCACGATGCCGTTGACAAGGTTCTTGATGATGCTGAAGGCTTGCGTCATGACGTCCATGATGGGTTTAACGGCCTGCATGACGGCCATGATCAAGGTCACAATGGGTTCAATGGTCACGATCAATCTCACCCGGGTAAGAAGAACAAGAAGCACGCAAAGCACAACGGGAAGCATGGGGAACATGGGGAACATGATCATTTGTTCAACGGTGGAGCTGTGCAGTATACGTGATGCTGAGCATCATTTTGAGGTTACTGACATCGAGATCCAAATCATGTGGACCCTATTTGGACGCAGAGAAGGGAGTGATGGATCAGCAAAGAAGGTTAATTAATTGTTACTGGAGTTTTGCTTCGAATCTTTTACGAAATCATGATTGCTATGGATTTCTTTCGTGATCGTGTGTTTCATAATATGATCGATGTCGGCGTCGCCGCCCTGAACACATCGCGTAGTCGTTCGGTTGCGGGAGTCGGTGGTGCGGTTTCGGAATTGCTGACGGTGAAGATCGGGCAGCTCTCAACTCTCACCAATAGATCCATGAACCTGGTTGACAGCGGGTCTTGATTCGCCATAGTGATCAGCATCGGCTTTTCGGCGAAACACCGAGTCTCAGCCACCTCTTTGTTTCGATGTCGGCTAATTGCCGAGGTGTAGGCCGGGGGTTGTTGTGCGGGGAAACCCATCCTTGTTGACAATCAACTCCACAATCGCCGACTGAAACGCGGGGGTTTGCTGCGGCGTCACTTGCTCTACCTTCTCCTCGTCATGCATCTTGGCACCTCCTCTGAGCACTTGTCTCCTTGAGCGCCGTGCAATCGCTTATGCCGGGTTTCAAAACACAAGGGGTCCGAGCAGAAGTGGGGATTGGCAGGAAGTGGTTGCAATCAGCGCCGAACCTGATCCACCGCGGCAACGATTCTCGGATGCAATAGATTCCTGCTCACGTTGATCGAGAACTCATTGCTCCACCTCTGCCTACCATAGTGATTGTTTATACAGACTTAGAATTCTCTTGAGAGTAGAGATGGAAAGTGGAAGCGGGCCGGCTGCTACTGGACGCGGCGGGACCAGCTCAAGGTCCGCCGCTTCAGCATCTCACAACGCACGGCGGTCAGGCAGCCGAAAGCATCGTGGACTCACATGTGCGAACTGCCGTGCGAAGAAAGTGCGTCCGAACTGGTGCAATCAAACCCCAGTAAAGCATGGCAAGCTAATCAGAGATCCAGATACGGTGTGAAGGAAGCCAACCGACCTGCAAGACGTGTGAGACGTATCGCGAAAAATGCCGCTACGAGAAGCTGCCTCCAATGTCACAGGTTCTGGCCATGGCAAAGAGGCTTCAAGAGGCGGAGCAGACCATTGCTGAACTTCGGGCTGCTGGTGCTGGAGAAGCTACGCGGCGCTCCCAAAGCCGCGAACCTCAGCCACTCGTCGAAAGCAGCACCCAGTCCATCGACATTGACCATCTTCTCGACGAACCTGTAGTCAATGCTTCACCCGAGCAAAATGGGCCAGAGGTTTCTTCACCCAAAGAGGTGCCGCCAGACCTGAGTGTCGACCAGGATGGCAAGATATGTTTCTACGGGCCCACGTCGGCCGTCCACGATCCACCGGCCATGGACACCCCCCTTTCTCGAGCATCGAACCAGGAAGATGCAACGCTGAAAGCTCAAGCCCGGGCATTGTTGGCTGCTAAGGCGGATGAAGCAAGGGTCTGGGAGGCATTTGCTTTGGGACGCGCTGCTATACAAACCGACATTCCCCGTGAAGTCATCACCAAACTTCTAAACCTCCACTGGACATGGATCTCTCCTATGTTCATGTGGGTCTACCGACCAGCTTTCATCTGTAAGTTCTTTGCAAGAATTGTGTGCGTGTTGGCGCTGATCAGGGTAGTTGACATGTCGACGGGCGGCCCGAACTACTCTGAATTTCTCCTGCTTGTGCTGTGTGGTCATGCTGCAAGATTCTGTGACATTCAGTTAGCAGAGAGGTTAATTTCGAAAGCGCGGATTCTACTCGGCAATATTATCCACCAGCCGGCTTCCGTTCCCACCGTCCAGGCACTTCTTCAATTGAGTGCTCGGGACTTGGCTTATGGATCAATATCCCAAGCATGGCTATATAGCGGAATGGCATTCAGGATGGCCTGTGACCTAGGGTTGCACCACAGCACTCCAGCTGATCTGAGCCTCGAGGGATTGAGCGCGGTGGACATGGAAGTCCGACGGAGACTTTTCTGGAGTTGCTATTTTTGGGATAAGTAAGATATTCCCAAGAATATGGTATTCAGTCAGGTATCTTACAAGTGTGTACAGGGCTATCAGTTTGTATACCGGAAGGATGCCGGCTTTGACGGATATTCCGGACAACGCCAGCTTCGAATTCCGTGAGTTTGCTCATTTTCGAGCATGATGTTCTGCTTACTAAATTCAACTCAGTGGATGATAGCTCCGAGTCGGAGCTCTGGTCTCCCTTCTGCGTTGACTCGCTGGCGATGGCCAGGCTGGCGCCTGGCGAATATCCACCGCGGAAGGGTCACTACGTCTCGTGTTTTGCCAACTCTTGCAAGCTGGCTGTTATCATCGATGATATCATCATCAGCCTGTATTCACGGCGCGCTGTATCGAAGTTCAACGCTTCCCTCGATCGGATTAAAGCAAAAATTGCTGCATGGCGGGCTCAGACACCAGCTCACCTGAGGTATGATGCAAATGAGCTGCCGGAAATATGTCCACCACCACACATAATATCACAGAAGTGAGTAAACCCGCTATTGCTATAATCGTCTCAATTGACCGCTCGATAGCCTCTTGTACTATGCCAGTGTGATTCTCACGCACAGGCCGTTCTGCTCGGTCCCTACGCATTACGAAGCATGCGTTAGCGCTGCCAAGAGCATGGAGAAGCTACTTCTTCTGATTGAGGGAACTTTTGGGTTTGAGAACATTACCTACTTGATGGCTTATTGCGTGTATACCGGCGCGTCGGCTCTTCTACGTGATGCCCGAAATGGCAACGCCGAAGTGGCGACAAAGGTGCAGACATTCACCAGAGCGCTTCAGGTAGGCTCCATAAAATGTCCTTTACTGGAGAGAAGTCTGGGAATCATCAATAAAGGCCTCAGACCACACCCGACTCGGACTGTACCACTCGGTGACTCGCAGAGCATGATGAGTTCTCCTACAGGGCACAACTTCATTCCGGCTTTCCCATACTTCGGAGTCACTGGAACTGACAGTTCAAATCCGACTGCGGAACCATTCGGTATGAATACTGCAACATTCTCGATGCTCGACTGCTTTCCGGAAGCGCATATGGATTTCACAGAGTGGTACACACCTCCTATGTAACCGGACGTCGAAGTTGAGCAATACTTTACAGACAAGTGCACGCCACTACATCATGACAAACCAAGTACATCTGGGCTGTTCTCTTGATCTACAGTTTGCTGGTGACAGCCTCTGCGAGGGTGTCGGCCTTCAGGGCAGGTCTGTCGGCCCTGCCAGCAGTAGTCTATAGAAAAATTGTTAGCATGTTCTCAAGATTTGATCAGCCTCAATATGGTGAAAGATCCTTACGCCTCCATCCACAGGCATGATCAAGCCTGTAATCCATCTTGCTTCTTTGCTCGATAAGAAGAGAATGGCTGCGCCATGTCAGCTGCGCTCTTCTCATTGTCCTTGAGGCCCGTGAATAAGTCTTACCATATCCTACGTCCCAGGCGGTGCCCTCCTTTTTCATGAGATTCTGATTGATTCTCGCTCGTCTCATCTCATCTGTCATGCCGCGCCCTCTGGTCATGGGCGTGTAAACCATTCCAGGAGCGACACAGTTGACGCGGATGTTCTCCTGCCCGTGGTGCGCAGCCATTGCCCGCGTCATCTGGATGATGGCTCCTTTCGTTGTGGGATAGAGAAGACTGGGGTTGCCACCGAGCACTGAAAATGTTATTCCACAGTTCCCGCGTGTTGTTGGGGGTCTCTGTTTTACTCACAGCCGCTGACGGATGACATGTTCACAATGGATCCCCGACCCGCCTTTCTCATTTCGGGAATGGCGTATCGGCTCATCAACACCATGCTTGTCAAGTTGATGCGCATGTCTCGATCCCAGGCTTTGAGATCGATCATGGTGGCATCACCCAGAGCTCCTCCGACTCCCACTGTGCACAAGTAAGCATTCGCTTCCAGTGGAAATGGCTGGAGCTTTCCCAACATCCCATACATCTTGTTCCTGCCGCATGACTTACCGATATTGACTAGAATATGGAGTTCCCCCCACAGTGACACTGTCTTCTCTATAGCAGCCTTGCAAGACTCCTCACTCGTCACGTCAGCCTGGATAACCTCAGAGATACCGCCTTCCTCGTCGATCATCCGCTTGGTCTCTTTGGCCCAGTCCACGTTAAAATCAACAAGCGCAACTTTAGCGCCATGCCGAGCGAGGAGAATAGCAGCCGCGCGTCCGTTACCAATCTCACCTGTCGTTTGGCTTTGTGTCAGCATTACAAAGGCATGCGAAATAAAAGCGGGCAGGCTTTCGAGAAAAGAAAAAGGAGGAAATCTCTCACCATCCATTCGTGAGCCAGCGCCAGTCACCAGGGCTACATCGTTCGTGAGGTCAAATGCTCTGGATGGCTGCATCGTGAATTTCCTCTCCCATGGGCCTGATGGAGTTTGAGATGGAACGGCCGTTCAGCTGTGGTAGGACAATTGTGCTGCGGGGTAAATGGGCTGTACTTAATGACCCCATTTCACTAAAGCTTGATGCGCAGCTCACATGGTGCCATGCACCAATCCCTGGAGCACTTCGGTTACTATCCACTCGGAAATCCTCCGTGGTCTGTCGGCGCGCTCGAGTTCCGAGCTATGAAGTGGGCCTTGTGAGGGACTTCTCATCACGACCCACAATTGCAAAGACATTTCTTCGCATACTTGGCGCCATTCCGCGGGCAGTGTTATCTCTGCGCCGGAATCCGGATTTGTGGCAATGATGAACAACTGCATTGGGCATCTGCCTGCCTGAAAGCAGGAAATCAATGCTTCATCGATTAGCAGAAGCACTTGAAGCCTTCAGGTGAGAATTTGGAATGCAAAATGATCTCTGTTGGTAAAAGTTTGATTTTCATACAGATATCTACCACATTCAAAAAGAGCAACTATGATGCGGGACTATTTTAATTCCCCGGTACCTGTCTCTGCACTACAATACGTAACGAAAATTCTTGTTCTCAAACTCGGTCTGATCCAGCATCCCGGCCTTGTCGCTTTCTTCTTTGCCCTGAGGGCCATGGATCCGATTGCGCCGCCGATTTTCCAGGAACATGTACGCTACACAGCAGAGTCAGCTTGTTTTCGCGGCAGGACACATCTTTCGGATGGCACATACCAAGAAGTAGAAGATGACAGCCCAATTTGATACTGTATCCAACCAACAACCCAATACTTGCCCCTTCGTAGTACGGGGCCTCAGACTCTTTGACGACGAACGGACCTGCAAAGTTTCCCCAGCAATACGCCGTGCTGTTTTGACGGTCAGATGAAATGCAGCAAGGCGGTACAAGAAGCTGTAAACCTACAACACGAGCGCGCTTGCCAAGGAGCGGTGCGTGTACCCGGCCATGTTTGACGAAATGGTCGTCAAAGAAACCGTGAAGCCGACAGACTGGGCATTGACCAGCCAGAAGCAGACAAGTCTGCCCCAAGTATTGGAGCGGGGAAGGTACGCCAACAGCGCGGCAGACACAGTGCACAGGATGTTGGCCGCCGTGGCCGTTAACAGCCGTGCTGATAATGGTTAATGGCGGTCGTAGGAGGATATTCAGTACGAGCACTTACAGTTGCGAACGTTCAAGGTGATGGCGCCACCGATGAATAGCGCAACAATCTGCGTTGCATCGCCAACAGACTTCAGCTCTGTTGTCTTCGTTGTGCCGAAGCCCATGTCACGGATGATTATTGTCGAGAAGGAATTGACGACGCCGTTCGGAATGGCCCTGTGTGGATGTTCTGATCAACAAAAACGTCTTCGAGGAAGGGTTCGGGTGCTTACGCGGCAAAAACAGATATGAACAGCAGTATTGCTTTCGGGTCTTGGAATGCCACCACTGCTTGCTTCCTATCGAATGATTTGTTCTTGATGCCGGTCTCGTTGCCCGAGACGCGCTTGACAGCAACAAGACGTTCGCGTTGTTTCAGGAACCAGGCGTTGGATGGTGAGTCGGGAAGTAGAAACCAAACGATAAAAGCCCAAACGCAAGTAACTCCGCCGAGCTGGCATGGACAATTAGCTTTGCTTCTCTTGATCTCCAGAAAAGTTTCGAGATGCATACGATGTAGAAGATAAGCTCCCATCTCTCTGGAGTCATATCCGCCGGGAGTTTGGAGACACCCATTGAGATGTAAGAGCCGGCCTGAACAGTTGTGATCAGCAGTCGTATGCTGGGGAAATGATCTGGCACATACTATACCACCCCATCCCAGAGCGGAACTGAAAAAGAGATGTTAGCACAGGCCTTCCGGTGACTCAGGTTTTGCTCAAATACATACTACCAAATGCACTGTCTGAGCGGGATTTCTCGCCTGGTGAACCAAAAGCCTGTCATCAGAGTCAAGCCACTGTAGGAAGGAATAATCAGCTAACTACGCTTTGACACGACGAAACCTGGTAGCTTGCATACGGTGTAACAGCAGCCTCAAATATGCCCATGATAACTGTCAACATTGTCAACCTCTTATCTGAAAGAACCAGCAGGCAAATTCGGCTCTGACATACATCGCACAGCAGCTTTATGAAATCAGTCTACGCAGGGCCCACAATTTTACATGGTCCTGAGACACACCTGCAGTAGAAAAAGACCGGCACTGGGTCAGGACAAGTACCATGACGCCCCAACATAAGATACTGGTGGCCATGATCCTTTGTGCCGGGAACCGACCTATCAACCAGCCACAAGGGTATTGCCCGAAGAAATAACCGGCGTAGACCACTACCGGTTTGTTAGTATCAAATCAATCGGCGTTATGACAGACTTACAAGCAGACAGGTAGTTGAACTGTTGTCCATGAAGGCCTAAAGCTTCTTGATAATCGAAGAGGTTGGCATAGTTCAGGGCGGTCTTGTCCATGAATTGCAAAGCTTGCGTGATTAAGAACGCGGGAAGGATGACAAGGTCGATCTTCCATCGCACAGCTCGAGCCTGGGTCAAACATTAGTTGAGCACATCATCGTCTGTTTTGGCCAGTTCCACTATACCTCCTTCTCAGAAACTTCAATATCCAACCCTGCCAGATACTCCCTGTAGCCGACTGCATTCTCCTAATTTGACGACTGTCATCAGCACTGCATGGTATAGCAGTAGAAGGGTTCAACAGACCATATGAACAACATCTTCCTCTTGGGTGCCATCTACTTTGTCCACATGCTCCACTTTCTCTTTGGTATCCTGTACCATGTTCTCCATGTCGAGGGATGCCAGCTGGAAGCAGGGTTCGGATCAGGGCGGCCGGTTGTTCCGAGTTTGAGTAGGTCTTGAAGAACGAGAAACCAATCCACTCTGGCCGGGCAAAGTCCTCATCGAACCTTGAGTCAAATTGAAAGATGCTCGGGACAAGGATGTTCGGATACGTCTCGCTTTACTGGCCACCCGCAAAGCCTCGCTTCGCCCACCCCGCACGAAAGCGGGGACACTCGGCGAGATTCCGCGGGCAAACACCGCGCCAATAATGCAGCTGCAGGAGATGGTTTGCTTTGCTGGAATGTCCGGGAACTAAGAATAGGCGTTTTTATGCTTCTCTTGTGGGAAAGCCGAGCATTCTTCTCGCGCGCATCTTGTTGCTTCTTGCCCGCTTCTACGCGCTTGACCCAGTTGCTGCGCTTTTCTGCCTACTAATCATCCCTCCGAACAACGATGGCCAGCAACGAATACCTCGCCAAGCCAAGTGGCGCGTGTTGTCTCGAAGGAACACTGCACAGTGGCGAGCCGCGCGGGACTTTCACACAGATCGCCGACGTCGAGACATATGTGGCCACCCCACCACCGGGCAAGTCCAACGGCCACATCGTGCTGTACTTTCCTGATGTTTGGGGCATGTTTCCGAACGGACACCTTGTAATGGACGGCTTCGCAGATGCAGGCTACCTCACACTGGGACTTGATTATTTCCGCGGCGTGTGTTACCATTCATCTGATCTCGTTTGACAAGGGCGCGCTGATCGCGGAATCCAGGATCCTGTGTGGAAACATCGCAAGAACCGGCACGACAAGTCGAACCCCGCATTCGACTACGAGGCATGGAAGCGCAAACATGTCGCCTTCGCGGATGTAGCCGTGCCGAAATGGGTGGAGGCGGTGAAGGCACAGTACGGTGGCGCTGCTACAAGATATGCCTGTGTCGGCTATTGTTTCGGGGCTCCGTACGTGTGCGACGAGCTCGCAGGGAACACGGTCACGGTCGGAGCATTTGCACACCCTGCCTTTCTTAGAGAAGAACACTTCCTCAAGATCCAGAGTAGGTGTCACCCTCTATGCAGGGGTGAAATTGTGCGAGGAACACAGACACAGATGCTAAAATTGTCGACGCAGAACCACTGTTCATGTCATGCTCGGAGGTAGATCACACTTTTGACCAAATATCAAGACGGAGAGCGTTGGACATTCTGCGTGCAGAAAAGAAGACGTGGCATTTGCAACTGTTTTCTGGAGTTGAGCACGGTTTCGCTCTGCGCGGAGATCCAGATGACCCTTTTCAACGTATGTTCCTGCAGATAAAAAGCTAGTCCGATAAGAGTATTGCTGCTGACTTTCGAGCCCAGGTTGGGTTAAGGAGGAAAGTCTTAGGAGTATATTACAATGGTTCGATTTCTGGCTCTCCCAGTAATGCCTAGGATATTTGATTGTCTGTAAATAGATGTCGACGGAAATTGAACTAGTTTTCTAAGAGACAAATGTAACCGTCAGCTGTTCCAAAGAGGAGCTGACCGCATACTCATTGGTAAGGTATTGATAAGGCCTGCATACCTCTTGTAGCATCCAACCCGCAAATTCGGTGCATTAATTCAACAGTTCGATTCTACCTCTTAAGCTTGAAGCCTTAGTTACAGGGTTCATGAATTCCAGAGCAAAAAACGGCTTGTAGAATTATTCGTATGCTCAAGACTAAACTTATTGACTGCTAATACTTATATCCAAACTAAACCTCATCAGCGTTTTCCAAGCTAATCATTACTCTGTAGTAAAATTCTACTGTGCAAAGCCTCTAGAAGGCGTTGCAAAGAGCTCCTGCCTCGTTAACCCGGCGTTAGAGAGGTCTTTAAAGGTCCAGTCACACTCCATGTATTCGCGAACAGATCATGACAGTCTCGTTTCCAAGTATAGGAGCATCGAGGCTTACGAGAACAGCTGAGTAGCGATGGGGCGTAAGCCGCATCAACTGGCTGGCTTCGATATCAAGCGAGCACCTGCAAAGGTAAGGTTGGGCTGGCTGAAGTTACTGGAAAAAGGGTTACATACAGTAATCTTTTGAGAATTGGACGTGACCGTTCATTCATGACTTCGAGTTACGGAGGAATACCGTAACTGGTTACATCCGTGGTACTCCCTGGCACTGTAATCGGTTTGTAAAGGTCTGACGTAGCAATACCTGTGAGAGACGGTTCTTCCCGAGCAGCAAGACGTGGAGGCGGCATTCGTGGCGTTGGGATTGGAGAAGATACAAATGCGGTAGCTAAGGTTGACATGGTCGTAGAAGGTACTCTCAGCTGTCCATTGTTGCCATCGCAGTTTAATAGATTCCATGGTATTGTTGCTACTAACGGGTCCGAAACGATGGAGGTGCGTACTTCTGATGGAACTACGGTGGGTGCTTCCAGCGATCTTGTGCTAGTCCAAATGATAGGGTTCTGAATGGAGATTGCCGAGGGTTCCGTAGAACAAGTAGATGCTGGGAGTTGTCTCGATGTAACGGCTTTGAAGGAGCTATATGCTATGTACGTGGAAGGCCAGTATCTTTCACAAGTTAGAGAAGCAACCCAATTGTCAAAATGTACCTACAAGACAGTTTTATAAGTTTTCCATATAACAGCGTTTGTCGACAAGGTCTTGGTCAGAGTGAATGGGTGAATCCGAATTTCAGTGCAGCCATTTGGCAAGAACCAAGTCGTTCGAGCGAATTGGGGCACGGGTGTGGATATCGTTCTTGTGGTTTCAATGACGGTTCCAGGAAAGGATAGCAACTTTGGCTGGATTGCCTCAAGATTGCAGCCCGTGCAGATCGTCCCAGGAGGGGTGGTGATAGAAGACGTCAGAGGTATGGCATTTGCGGGTGGTGCTGGGAAAGAGAAAGGCCTGGAGCCTTCTTGCGCAAAAACACAGATGAATTGCGGGAGGCATGAGAGTAGAACGAACCCAATGACGAAAAACTGCATCATAAAGAACAAAAGCCTTTCCGACTGCCGCTTCTTCTTGGTCGACTTGTTGATCGAACTTGAGGGCGTCTGCTGTAATTTATGGAGCTACGACATCCAGAGGATCAAGCCGCACTCATCTCCTGAATTGGCATCAGGGACATGTTCTGCTACGCAAAATTCAACAACCGTCTAAGATCTACCCTGATGTCGTGCGGCACGCCTGGTGTATCTTTTCCAAATGATGGCCGACCTTGCAATTCTGGACCGAGGAGCGCCACATACTCATAGATGTCTGAATCTAGCTACTGGAATTGATTTGGTGGTTCTGGAATGGTATTCGGGATTTCTGTGTTGATAAAATGAGGTGCCGCTCAAGAGGGGCCATTTTGCGTGTGTCTCAGTAACACCAGGCCTGGCCTTAATTTACCCGAACTCAGAAATGTGACGCCACCAGCCCCTTCCACACATGATGAGGCCACGAAATGTCTTGATCTATTAATTAGAGCTGTTAGTGAACCATTGTACAATGTCTTTCCTCTCCTTGCCAGCCCTCCCAAATGATTCAGAATCACAGCTTGGCACTCTGTCTCTGTAATACGCAGTGCCGGGTGCTTTTGAAACATCACCCCGTACTAGTGGAATCATCACCCCCTCAAAATAAGGAAAAATAGGAATAGTATACAATAAGAAGAAACAACTGTAAACAGACCGAAAACATTATTTTTGCTTTACGTCTTTGCGTACCATGAACTTCGGTTAGGTTGTTATCAAGATCCCTTATCGAGATGTACAGGAAAAACTCTAGACGTGTCGAAAACGGAGGTAAACCTAGCGGTGAGGCATTTGAGTCACGCTGGTGTCTACGTGCTACTTCGCAGCTGAGAAACGCGCTCCTCATGATCACACAGACGGTATCCCGCAGCTTCACAAGACAAAACATTACTCTCCGTGATTGCAGGGCACAGGATATTTGCATGAGGCAACCGCTGACTTCTGTAACTGAGATAAGACATCTTGTTGCCTTCTCAGAGGTGTGGTCCACCAGTGACATTGAGTAAACCCGTTCACCTTTCAGCTTGCGAAGTCATGCAGCATTTGTGTCTCTCATCCCGACCAGGAGACTGACAAGTGCGTCTCAAGCGCACGGCCTACACGGTCGAACGTGATCGCCCCCCGAATCCCGTCAACCACCCTTCGCAGTCTCTTAAAACCAGGCCGCCTGGATTAAATGCTCTTAATTCTCAAGCAGTACCTCCACGAAAACATTTTGACAATCTCAACATGATTCCCTCGCCGTACCTTGTTACTCCATCAGACAAGTGGGATGGGATAGATGGTAGTTGGACCAGCTTCCGCATTTCCATCGGCACCCCCGATCCCCAGACCTTCCGCGTATTGGTTTCAACGCGTGGATCTGCCCCATTGGTGCCCACTTCAAAAAGGTGCAAAGACCAAAATGCAACATGCCCGGAGCTGCTTGGTGTGTTACCCTTCCATAACGTCCCCAGTCAGGGCTTCCAGTACGATAAATCGACTACCTGGCAGAACCTGGACACACTCGAGATAAGAATCGAGACCGATCTGAACTATAATGGCACCGGGCCTTTTGGTAAAGACACAGTCCACCTGGGATACGACACGGACAGCACCGCTTTGACGTTGAACAACACCCTTGTGACTGGGAATGACGAAGGCAACTACTTCATGGGATTGCTAGGCCTCAGCAGCACGGCGCTTCATGCATCCGGAAACCCAAGCATCGACAGCTTCATTAACAAGTTGAAGAGAAATGGCAAAATCCCAAGCTCGAGCTACGGATACACCGCCGGTGCTAGTAAGTTGACTTTCTATCTAATATCAACTTCTTAGCGGAGTTGCTGACATAGAAATATAGAGTATAGGTATAAGGGAGTCCCGGGGAGCCTGGTGCTGGGCGGTTACGATCAGGCTCGATTCGAACCCACTGAACTCAACTTTACCTTCGCGAAAAACGACGTTTACCCACTCAAAGTAGGGATTCAGTCCATCACCACCAACGTAAGTCGCGGGTCGCAGCCTGATTTCGACCTGATTCCATCTGGCGAAGCTGGCCCTTCGGCATATATCGATTCCACCGTCCCGCATCTATGGCTGCCGAAGGACATTTGCGCCAAGTTCGAGGAAGCTTTCGGTCTCACCTACAATGACTCGCAGAGGGCATACCTGGTCAACGATACTTTGCATGAAAAACTCATGGATTTGAATCCATCGCTGACGTTTCAGCTGGGGAACGACAATGAGCGCACGTTTGAGAACTCATTGATCACTTTGCCTTACGCTGCTTTCGATCTATGGAAAACCCCCGTGACCAAAAACTCGCCCCCTTTCCGATATTTCCCTCTGAAACGAGCCGAGAGCCCTGAGCAGTACACCATCGGACACGTTCTCCTTCAGGAAGCTTACCTGGTTGTCGACCATGAGCGCCAAAAATTCAGTCTCACACAAGCCAAATTCGCCGAAGAGATGCCTCCAGCTGACATCCGCACAATCTACTCTCCAGACACGGTCTTTCCTTCCAAAGGCCTCGGTATGGGAGCGAAGGCCGGTATCGCCATTGCCGCCGTGCTGGTGTTTCTGCTTCTTGGGGCGGCAGTGCTGTTCCGCTGCTGGTGGAAACCCCGCCGGCAAGAGAAAGGAAGGTCGCGAGGTGCCAGCATCGCCACCAGCACTGCCCCAACGTACCGAGAGAAATACGACCAGCAACCTCCTGGGTACACGCCGGTGGCATACGATGGCAACAACAGCGATGGCAACCACAATCGCAACAAGCCAGGCGAGACCTGGGTCGAGATGGCAGCGGAGCAGGTGGAGCGGAGGCCGGAGCTGGAGGGCACCCAAGGTTTGTCGTACGAACTGGCCGACAATCATGAACCAGCCCCCGTTCATGAGATGGAGGCGGATGCCACCGGCAAAAGTACTCATGTAGCAAGTGTAGGGGGTGTGGACGGTGAGGGGAATGCTTCCAGCCAGAAAACTGGTAACAAGAAACGTGGCAGGAGGGCTTCAATGGTGCCATTTTCGTCTCTGGATTGACCAGTGCTTGCTTTACTGCCTCCGTTTGTATTCTATGCACCGCCTGCTTTTGCTTTTGTAACATCTCGAAATTTTCAGCAACTCTCATTATGTAATGTAAGAAATCGCATCATTCCTGGGTTGAAACTCTCCACCCGTAGTCGTAAATAATCCATGCCCTTTCCATTCAAGTCTTGATAGGAAAATATGCGCTTAGCTGTATTCAATAACCGTGAAGCGCCGTAGATCAACGCGTCCTTACGCCAAGGAAATGCGACAATTCAAGGGACTCGCGCAGAGGTATTTCCGGAAGACCTGGTAAGGGTACCAGTACAGAGTAGAGTCCAATCAACAGAGCTCAATGCTTTCACAATATGGAAACAAACTTGCGTATTCTGTGACACCATGCTGAATCAGCTCATCAACGCACTAAGAAGCTTTTCTAATTCTTCCGCGGACAATAAGAAAGATGCTGTCGTCATCCTGTTGTGTAAGTTCGAATTGCCACTCAGCTGAATGACCTTTGGTGGAAGCAAAGTTCATGAATCAGTCTCAGATCTGCGGCACCATCTGGTGGCTTCGTTGATTGGGCTCGTTTCCAGCTTGTCTCAACTCGGCTCGTCGGCACCCATCTCCTTAACTTACGTCCAAATTCTGGGATCTCGAAATCACGGCTCTTGTGGTGGCCAGATTTCTCTGTGTGTCAGCAATAGTAAGTGATCTGATCATTTACGATGGCAAATAGATCTTCTCTTGGCATGGTGTTATATACAACACGTGGATGTCTATTCTCTTTACGAATAGCGAAGCGAGCCTGGCTTTAGCTCTGGCAGAGTCGACAAGTCAGTGAAAGCTCATATTGTTCCGTGGCTTTGAGCGCTGACTTTTTACGTAATCTGCGATTTTGCCCGAACTGACCAAGCCTGTTGGAAATTTGTTGCAGCAAGTACTCTTTGCATTCCGCAGTACTTGTCATGGGCTCTCACCATGATGAGTACACGAAATAGGGGAGCACCTGTGTGAATTTCCGGCTGCTTGGCTGTGCTGTTGTGTGGCCCATACGTGGGAGGCAGATTGGAAGGTGCAGATTCGCTTTCGGGACTGAGTGAGCGAGTTGCGGCAGAGTAAACGCAGCTACTGGGATAGGGTGCAGATCCCCAAAGTGGGCCTTTTGTTGGATGTCAAGTGCTTAAGAGACATCAGGGGGATCAGATGCTGAGCTGTCCTTGGCAGACGACGCGATCAGCGGGCCAGGGTCCAGGTCATTCGCGTTGTCGCTTGCAGAAGGCAGGTATGGCACGAATGAAATAGCCTAATGTACTACGCGAGGCGGCTCCACAAGCCACTCAGGCGCACATGCATGAGGCGCAACGCAAGCCTGCATAAGCCTTGCGTTAGGAAGGATTTGGCACCAGCTCCCTCGCTTCCACCGCCTGCACGATCACGCAAATCTTGCTTTTGCCTCTCATAAAAAGAAAGGAAAAAGGAGAAAAAGCGGATCACGAGCGCACCAAGGACCATATGGTGCTTCTTTTGAAGGATTCAAATGCGTTGGCTCACCTCTAGCGTGTCGTTGGGTCTCCGTGGTCGGGTCCAGGTTCTCGAATATTTCGAAATCGCCGAGGATCCAGAAATGGGAATCCCATAGGCACCAGAAGGTCACGGCTCTGTAGTTTATCACCTCCCATGCACGAACAATTTGATTTTGTGGGGTTCTCCTACTAGAATCCGGACTTGTCTCCGCGACTTCCTGTCCCGCCTCGCTCGGCCACAGTGTTGTACCCCTATCGCACTTTGAGGATGCGAATGTTGTGCCGGAAAACATCCCGATTGCTAATAATAGGCGCAAGGATGCATTAAAGGATTTGCTGGTATTTTTCATGTGAGATCTACGCGCACTTCGTATGAATCTCGATTGAAAGCTTCCCACTTTCCATGACATGGCTGCAGGCAGCGCGTCAAACATGATGCGCGCTGGCTTGGCAACGACCAGCCCAACATCGATTCAGGTACCAAACCATCTGCGTGTCACCAAGCGGTGGCGCAGATAAGTCCGAGGAGATCAACTCAGGGTAATTGCAATCCTTGTGGGCTGTCTCAGTGCGCGAGCCTTCGTAACTCCCCGGCGGGTAGCTAAGTAGGCTCCCGTGTTCCCTGGATTCCCGCGCGAGGATCTTCCCTAGCGCGGCTCTCGGTTACCCTTTTCTGGGGGTTGACAGGTCGGCGCTAAACTTAATCTCCTTTTACTGCTGACTTTGCCCCTGCGCCGGCTATCGCGCGTCGGAGACTTAACGGGACGATGAAGAAGGCTAGGAGCAAATAGGCAATTGCGCCTGTGCCTTGGGCTTATCGCGGGCCTACCTAGACCGAGCAACGACGCGGGACGGGGAAAGAAGCCGGCTTGGCTCCTCGGATTGCCGCACCAAGTACGACCTCCCGAATCCCCCTTTGGACGCGGCGTTATTAGCGTCGCTTAACGACCAATCGCCACTTTTACTACGACGGATCAACACCGGGAAGGATGAGTTGGCACCGATCACCTCTTGCGCCCTCGCGGTCTGTCCCCGCCTTAGCTCAACAAATAGGTACCTGGCAGTTTCGGACCCTGGTATAATTGCCACAGGACTTTCTTTTGTTTGGGCAAAGTACACTCGTGCCTCGAAGGTTAAAATGTACCAGGTCTCCGCTTTAATTTCCATCCGCGCGGTACCTTCCTCAACACCTCAGAGATGGTGCTCTACGACAACTCGCGCTACCTGGCCTTCTGCGTCATTGTTCTTCTGACTTCCAGCTTTATTTCGCTGATATTGCGCGTCTACGTGAGGCTCGTAAAAAGTCCATGGGGATGGGACGATACGATCGCGATGGTGGCTTCGGTAAGTACAACGTCGTCCGGAAGCCCTCAGCTGTGATGCTGACAACACAAGGTCCCATTCGCGTGGCTCTGCGCCGAAACCCTCATTGCAGCCAACAATGGACTCGGTGCTCATGAAGAGCACATTACGGCGGCCATGTCGATGCAAGCTTACAAGGTATGCGCACTCCTTTCCGTGTTAGGTGGTGCTTATCCAGCTGACTGTCACACAGGCTTTTGTGCTTTTTCAAATCGCCTACTGCTCGTCGATTGTGCTCATCAAGCTGAGCATCGCGTTTACCTTTGGACGAATTATTACCCACCAAAAAGGTATCTTATGGACTCTTCGGATCACAGTCGGAACTTTCATGGCCGTTACTACGTCCGTGGCCATCTACTGCGCCTGCCAATGCCAACCCATAGCGTACGTTCCTACGAAAACACCGTTGCGCTCGACGGAAACTAAAAATGGAGTAGTAAGAGCTGGAACCCTGCGCTTGAGGGGCATTGTCAACCGGCCAATATTCTCGCGTCTCTCAGTATGACCGTTACCGTCTGCAGCATCGTCAGCGACGTTGTTATCGCCATTCTGTAAGTTGGCCTGCCCGCACTGTTTGCATTCCGCAAGTCTCATTATATCATAGTCCGATTCCGCTCCTCTGGAATGTTCAGATCAACCGGTCTGCAAAGTTTGCTGCCTGCTTCCTGCTGTCGCTTGGCTTGTTGTACGTATATCCCCACGGAAAGACGTCCGCAAGCTGGATCTAATCGTCACAGCGCGTGCATTTGCGCTTGCGTTCGCCTTGGATACACCCTGGCGTTGACTTCGACCGAAGATTATCTGTGTAAGTCACTCACGTCGACAATACACAGCGGGAAGACTAATTTGATCACAGTCCAAGTATACGGCGTAACAGTCTGGTGTTGTACGTATTCGTGGCCTTGTTGAAGCCGTCAAGATCTCAAAACTAACATCATTATCCAGTTGCCGAGGTTGGCGTCGCATTGACAGTTGGCTGCCTAAGTGTAAGGTCCCCCCGCAAGTGGTTGATGATGGCGTTTCACGAGCCGAGGACTAACGGCGTTCTTTCCTACCAGACCCTCCGCCCACTCTGTGTTTCATGCCTGGGTAGCAGCTTCAAGAGCAGCCGGGGAACTTCGGATTACGGAAAGCAAAACTCGAATTACGCGAGGGGAACGTACGAGCTGAGGAGCAACAAGGACGGCCTTATCCACTCGACCGTCCAAGCAGGCGAGGTCACGACCGCCACAAGCGACAGGGCTGGCAGCTACACCGATAACGACAGCGACCGCGGCATCCTTGGGTCCGACGAGATTCGCGTCACCAAAGCCTACCACGTCAGCAGCACCTCGGCCGTGTAAGCGACAATATCGAACGTGTTTTATATCATAATATTTCTTTTGTGGGGTGTGGCATAGATTCTCCAAGGCAAAAAGGATGGTGTTTAATGGCATTCGCGGGTTCATTCAGATTGCTTCATCTCGGGGGCCACACATTTTGGCGAGTCACTCGGCGAGACTTTAGGCGGCTACTCAGGTGCATTAGACCGATACCCCCCAGCAGGCTGTAAATCATGCAATTTTGTAGGTAATTGTTTGGAAGATCGTGGCGAATACGAAGGCTCTGCGCGGTGGGCCGAGATGTTGGTGCGATGGGACTTCAGCTCGGCCTGTGGCAGCTGGCGTCGGATTTAACTGACTCAAGACAAGACGTTTACGTCTCAGACCCATTCCTTCAGGCGACGCGTTCGTGCAAAGTCACCAATCATATCGTCCGGACGAGTCAAGTGCGCACAGGCCATGGTTCGCCTCACACAACGGTAATCCTGAAGGGCAAATGAGAGGTGCTAGATACAGCTGACAGCCTGTAACTTTCGGGCATGGTTCGCTTGCGAAGATGCGCCTGAGACGGAATGCCATGTTTTGAGTCAGGCGTGTTTTCAAGCCGGTATCATTGTTGTTATGCTCGGCTTCACCGAGATGTTTCAAGCAGGGCTGGGGAATCGGCTACCCGATTCCCCAACCAATGGCGGCGCCACACCCGACAACGCCCACGTGAACCGGCTACAAACAGCCTCAACACCGAAGCGGGGGTGGAGGGGAAGAGTCATGGGCTCTACACTCGCAAAGGAAACCCCTGGAAGAAAAAGAGTCGTCGTAATGGAGGCGTTGCTGGCATGTGCGGTGAAGTACGTCGGTCCCGCGGGTGATCCGTGCACTTGTCTCCTGGTAGCTGAATCGTCATCCTCCTCCAGTTTGTGTCCCAGCTCTATCAGCGACGATGAATAGCATGTACGGGCGTAAGCTCAGTCTCTTGAATCAAAGAGCTCTTTCCTTCTCCTATTACTATAGGACATTCTCGCCGATTAAGCGGAAGTAATATCCTCGGACCTTTCGCGACTCGCGTTCGTACAGAATGCTATATGATTGGCAGCTTGATTTTATAGCCGATGAACCGAAGAGTACTTGGCGGAGATCGCATGCTACGCAATAGATATTCAAGATGCTTGTAAACAGCAAGGTAGACATCATACACACCGGCCTTGGAAATGGACAGACTAATATAGAGCAAGATGATGTTGGGAAAAATAACGGGACACCTCAGAACTGAATAACACCGATTCTAGGCTATGGAAAGGCTAGCGTGGTCTGGTGCTGCCGCTGACCGCTGTCTTGGAGCAGCGGTCAGGATTTAATCCAAGCAGTCACATATCAGACTGTCAGCTCCTATAAGAACAGAACATGTACCTATGGGAAGTGATGCCGAGACAAAAGCACGGTGAGTGTAGTCGCGGCATTCACCGTGGCCATCTCAGCCTTGTGCCCTCCAGCCAAGCTCATTTAATCACGCACAGACACCCAAGGCTGAACGACGTCTTGTTGATGAGCCCTTGTCATGAAGTGAAGTAATAGGCGAAAACATTGACAGTCGTCCTTACTCGCATAATGCTGTGCGTTTTCCACAAATCTGCCCGACTTCAACTGGTGGCTTTCATCTCAGCAAACGTACATCTTAGTGGCATTTTTAATATCAGTGCAACTTTGAGCTGTAGATATGTATGTTGATGATGCAATCTTGCGCATTATGGCTCTATCGGACTAGGGTCACCAGGCTGAAGACGAATAAGCCCCCCACTGGTTCTGTGACACGTAACCACAGCTCAGCCGCAGCTGGAAATTGGTGCAGGAGGCGACCCAAAGGTTTCACATGTGTCTCTTCGTGGTTGAACCTATCATGGATTGCTAAGCATTACAAATACTTCACATGCTCGGAATGCACTTTGGACTGGCCCCTCGCTGTCCAACGAAAGAGTGTACAAGCCTTACTAAGACCGAGCCTCGGCCACGTGGTGTATTGCAAGTAGTTCAGTACCGAAATAATATGCGCCATCGGCTTGGATTATGAGTGTTCAAGGCAATGTTCTGGAATGATGAGGGACAACCGCCTTCCCGAGTTCTCGGCTTCTCTTCGACAGCACGAAGAACATGCATGTTGCAGTGTTGATAAAAGTCCAGCTTCTCAAGTTTAGTGCGTACCGCCATGCATAACAACTCCTCCGGTATTTCGCAAGTGCAAAGCTCTGGCACTGATATTCGCAAAATGTTGGCTTTTAGCAGTGGTAGACTTTGACCCTGTGGCAAGCGTACATGTGCGTATGCGTTTGTGATGCGTGTAGCTGAGTAGACCTCGGTTGCCTTGGAGCTGCATTGCTGATGCACTCGCCTCGAAGTTCCTCACACCCCGCACCGGGTTTCCGCCTACTATCGCAGGTGCATCGGCGGCCGCCAATACTTGCTTCAAAGCCCACTTCAGTCAAAGTGGCATCACTCCCATTGCCTCGACCAGCCATAGCCTCAGCTATCTTAAAAGGCCATACATCTGACCTCTAAGCTCCACTCGTCTTTCATTCTCCACAGTTATCGGCTTTGTCAACAGCGCGCTACAGGGGCACCCGAAGTGTTCAAAACAGTCTTGTATGTCGCTGCTATACATTTTTGAGAGACTTGAGCATCTCTGCCTTCTTTGACCGGTACGGTCCTTCAGAAGGTATTCACTCCGGGATCAGTCAATCCCGGCTATTCACTTCAACTATGTAAGAAATCGGCATTCCTGCATTTGCAGATTATATTGACCCTTACATTATTTAGCCGAATGGACGCCAGAACGACGCCTTGTGTAGACTGTGAAGGCTCTCGGCGGTGTATGTTGTGCGATGGGAAAAGATAATCTGGCAATATTACCCGGGAACCAATCAGGTCCTACCACCGGAAGACTGTTTTGCATGCAAGGTAGAGGGTCGCCCTACTGGTGTTTGCATGAGATGCCGCAACAGCAACGAGACCGATCAGTCCAATCACCAGACCAATGGGCAGCAGCAATAAACCGCACCAAACTGATGGATATCAATAGCGAATTTGATGGGCATCTATACGTAGGGGATAAAATTTGTTCAGCTTTCTCGGCTTAGGCGGTCGCGGTAATGCATATGATGGTCCTCCGCGATGAATGGTGCGGTGGATCTGGCGGAGCCCATGCGATCCGGTACATCTGGGACGCATCCTTCTCCACCCGCACCTTCCTCAGCCGACGCCGCTAGCATCGCAACCAGCTCTATCCGTAAAAATTCAACAAAATCTTTCCCAAATCACAAGAATAGTCTCCCTTGTTTCAATCTACTTGGTGTTGAACTCAGTATCGTCTTGAATGAATGACTAAGCATAAACTTATTAATTTCAAAAAAACGGAAGTGGGCTTGTCGAATTTCTGGAAGCATCAAACCACGTCATCCGGCGCTTGTAAATCAGAGTTTTAATCATTTAAAGCATGTAGAACCAAGTAGTTCGAGAAGTCTACCTAACTGAACTACCCAGCCAGGGGTCCTTCGTCATCTCATCACCATGGTGGGTTCTCGCCGAAATACGTGCTTGCGGCCGGTGCATCCTTCACTGCAGGAGCGCCAAGGTCATAGAATTTGCCATTCTCTGCAGTAGTGATGCGAGAGACAAGATCGAGCACCCTGTTGGCGCTTTGTTCCGGCGTAAGCTCGCCGTTCTGGCCACTCATGTCGGTCTGAACATACTGCCGACGGGGTCAGTATCAATATATCCCATGAAGTAATGCCGTGATATGATGAGATACTTACACCGGGTGAGAGTGGCACAACGGTGAAGCCCTCTTCCTCGAGATCCAGCGCGTATTGGACAGTGAGCGCATTGAGGGCTGCCTTGGAAATCTTGTATGCCGGGACGAGGACTGATTTAAAGGCAGGTTCAGGCGCCAATTGGATGGAGGCAAAAATCGAAGAACTGGACAGTCAGCGTCGCTCTACTGTCATTGTATCCAACGGTGAGCTCTTACACTGTGATGATTTTCTTCAGGTTGCCTTTCTTCAACAAGGGCAGGAAAGCGCTCGTGATCGCATGAACACCTAGAACATTGATCTTGAAAACTTCTTCAAGGTCCGTCCTGTTGCGTGTTAGTTGAATATGCACTGCAAAGGCGTTCCAAAATGCTTACATGTCCTCTGTCTTGTTCCATTTGCCCCCAACACCAGCATTGTTAATAAGGACATCAAGTCCATTCCCACCCAGCGACTCGGTAACCTTGCTGACTGCTTGTTTGACACTCTCCTCAGAGCTGACCTCCAGAGAGATCCACTCGACGCGGCCTCCCGATTTGGCGATGAGCTGCTTCAGGCTGTCACTTTCGGTCCGCGCTGACGCAAACACCTTCCCAACTTCGGAAGCTGGTTTGGACGCAAGGGCGGTGACTAAGGCAAGCCCAATGCCGCGTGAAGAGCCGGTGACGAGGTAAGAGGCCATTGTAAGCTGTGATTGATTTCGTAATCTCTACTGCTTTAAACAATGTTTAGACTATTTTCTTATATAGTGGTTGTCTCGGAAGCGGAAGATCGACTCCCGTTAGAGCTGACAAATGTGTGAGTAAAATAGAGTTCGATTCCCCCGCTGTATAATCCTCCGATACTCGTCCGTGGTTGATGCTCTCGGATATCGGATAGTCAATCCGAGTACGCCAGTGTATGACTAGCTAACGACTCCCGAACTCCACTAGCAAACTTAGCGCCCCGCTAGAGAGACATACCTCAGTAATTCACGTTGTACCTATTCACTAGATATTGTCGTGATAGTCTAATGGAAATGTTCTCTACTTGTCAGGCTCACGTGGAATATTGCTTTATTTTTCATTTTCTGACTGCTGTTTCTATCCTGACGCCGTCATGAATTCATTCGCAGAACAAAATTGTCGAACATCCATACGTTTATTCTTGAGCTCTCTTTCCCATCAATTTGCAGTATGAAAGTAATTTTTACGAAGTAAGATCTGGAAGATTCATTCTTATCAAATTCAACAGACTAAGCCGTTTCTCAATCGGTGTAGATATGCATTAAGGATTAATAACAAGTTATATACATTAATATGTGTAGTGTGGAAACAGAAACATGGATTGGAGAACGACTGTGATGTATCTGTGTTGGGCCACAAACAACCCGGGTTCATGCTTCAGAGCCCAGGCAAAATTCTGAGACTGGCTAACAAGCAACGAGGGCTTTGGTCTTTTATGAGGAGATACTCTGAAAGAGGGGGCTCGTTTTCACAAAACAACATGTCCATTCATATGACCAATTCCGAGGAGTATTGGAATGAGCAGAGCGAGCGGTGGTTGATCTTGTTGGATGTTGGCTTTGATTTCCTTCATTTGATAGCCGGGGTAGGTAACCGACGCAACATACTTTCACCTCGATTTGCCTGATCTCCTAAAACTCTTTAGCAAATTTGGAAAACAAGTCTCAAGGTACGAGAGGACTGGATTCGATTCTTTTTTTTTTTAAAAAAAAAAACGGACGGAGAAATTCACGGCCTTGCAAAGTTGCAACCCCCGCTAAAAGACTTCTTTGCTTCTTCATGTCATTGGGTACGGTATGTCTTCTAAGAAAACCTACAAAAGTCTGTCCGGCGACAATTGGAGTTCTGAAGAGCGGTCGTTTCTGAAAGCGGAAGCGAGCAATAGCATGAGCGATGACATTCATCCCGACTTGAATGAATGCTGCGTCAGGGCATACTGAAGTATTGTCGCTCCTGTCACGTTTTAAGCCGTCGCGATTCTCGTTTACTAGTCGTGGGAAAATGTTAGGAATTGACCCCCACTCTTGCATATTGTGGGCCTGGTTATCCCGCCAATACCCGCCCCAATCCGCTGTGGCGTTGCTGCCTAGTTTAAAAAAACTGTTCAACCCCTTTGTACATTTTTCGGAACCTCTCCAACGCTACGCACTCAAGCTCGACAATCCACAGACCTCTTCTATTCATTTTACGACAAGCAATAGTATTCTGCGAAAGCACGAGAACGATTTGGCGTATCTCTACCAGCGAGAAGTGTATATCCAGCAGTCAGACCCCCGGCTTTCCACCTAACAATGAGGGACCGAGCTGATCTTGTTGAGCAAGTAGATCTTGAACATCTTTCGCAAGATGATTCAAGCATCGTCTCGGACGGTGAAGGAGGCCTGCAAGCATGGCTTACCATCACCGGATCATTCCTTGTCTACTTCGCTTCCTTCGGCTACATGAATAGTTTTGGCTTTTTCCAAGACTACTACCAGCAGCACTACCTCAGCGACTATGCACCCTCCCTGATTGCCCTGATCGGAACCCTTCAACTTGGCCTCATGTATCTTGTTGGCCCGGTTGCAGGCGTCCTGTTCGACGCGTATGGGTTTCAGGTACGTCCAGCACTGGCGGTACCCCACGCTAATTCACACAAAAAATGCTAAAGATTTACAGGGACTGTACGCTGTAGCTGCTGTTGGTTCAATAGTGTCCTGCATTGGGCTTTCCTTTGCCCAGTCGGGACATATATGGCAACAGTTTCTATTTCAAGTATGTTAGCTTTTTCGGGATGTCCGTTTGCTAACAAGTGGCAACCATCAGGGAGTCGTTTTCGGACTTACCATCTCGTTCGGAACGCAAAGCACTCTTGCTATAGCTGGACAGCATTTCAAAAAGAAGCGTTCACTGGCCATGGGAATCGTGGCTGGAGGAAGCAGCGCTGGAGGTGTTTGCCTCCCAATCATGTTCTCCCGCCTGGTCCCGCAGATCGGTTTCGGCTGGTCCATTCGAGTCGCTGCCTTGATCTTCCTCTGTTGCTACGGCACGGCAATTGTCATCTCCAAACCGAAACTTCCGCGTAAACCACTCAAGTCTGCGCGTGAAATCCTCGATTTTGACGGTTTCCGAGACCCTCGCTACTGTGCCATAGCCGCAGCCAATTTTGTTGGAAACCTGGGACTCTATATCCCATACTACTACATTGGTAGGCTTTCCTTGTCGCGATCTCTTTGACAAGCCCCAATTTAACTTGTTACAGAGCCATATCTCTCCATCGCCCATCCAAACGCCTCCATCCGGAGCTACCTTCTTCCACTCATCAACGCATCAAGCTTTTTCGGTCGTCTATGGTAGGTCTCCAACTTCAAGTACTCTTGCAACAACATCTTCTGACAGCCGACAAACAGTGGTGGATATGCCGCCGACCACATCGGCCGCCTCAACCTGCTGTACCCGATGACCACTCTGTCCGGAATAATCAGCTTGGCCATGTGGCTGCCAGCGACCAACCCCGCAACAGTCATCGCTTTCACGTGTTTGTATGGCTTCTGCTCCGGAATCTTCATCAGTGTCACGCCGTCGGCCGTTGCCCAGATCTCGCCGGAAGAGAAACTGGGAGCCCGTCTCGGCGCCTTGAACATCAGCGCCATGACCGTGCTTGTCGGGACGCCCATCGGCGGTGCTTTCATCAAGAATGGCACCGTTGAGGAGTACAATCGGTTGATTGTCTATGGTGGTGTCACGACTACGGTTGCGGGGCTTCTGATGTTCGTTGCCAGGCTCTTGTGCGATCGGGATCTCAGAAAGAAGTGGTAATGGGCCCCCCTCAGCTGTCGAAGGGCCATAGATTATGGTTTTCGGAGGCTGGAAGAATTGAATCAGGCTTCGGTGAGGGCTTGGCAGTTGGTATATTGGCCAAAGCAGGTGGTGACAGAAATAGTATTGCAAACGGTGTTGAGAACAAAAGTTTTCGTCGAAAATGGGGGCTAATTGGGGCTTCGAATAGAAATGTAGAAGCTTGGAAAGGAGCTCGAAGGAGAATATTGAGGGCGTGGCAGATTCAAATTGGGTCAACGTGGTCGTAGTCAACTCGGCTAAAGGACGTATAACTGATCGTTGAAAACCATAATCCTAACAACCGAAAAGTTTAATAATATGCGTGATCAAAGAAAGCAAACGATTGGACAAAAACAATATCAACCGCCAGTACCAAGTCATCTCAAGCCTAGGCTTCTTCAGAACCACCGCTATCTTCCCCCTTACTAACTCGCCGCTTTCGCACATCTCATACCCGCTCTGACTAGACATCTGTGTCGCTGTTTGCCTTGGATCTTCTCGCACCGTTGACGGCTCCTGAAACCCACTCAAGGGGCCTGTGCTGGAACTTGGAAATACTTTTCAGATACTCCCAACGGGTATGCCATCTCTCTCGATTGTTGTACCAGCTGACGGTGCAAATGACAGTGACAGTCACGCAAAGCGCAATTAAAGCCGTAACGGCCATACTGCCCAACGTCGCACCGGCAGGACTCCCACTCATGCTGAAGATACTGGTCGCGAACCCAAGAGGTAGAAACACCACGGTGACAAAGGTGAAGTAGCGGACATCCTCTGATCCACGCAAGCTGAGATCGTCGCGGATAGAGTCACGCTTGCTGGATAAGGAGGTTCTAAGCGATTGCACGTTTGCTTGTAGTCGACGCAGTTGCGCGACGTTTTGGCCGTTCAATACTAGTATCTTTCTCAGGTTCCCCCGGTACGATCGTTCATCCTTCTTAGTCCAGCGTGGTCGTTCGGAGCCGCGGTCTTTTTCTCGGCTCTCCCAGCTCGAAACTCTTAGGAGCGTCTCGGTCAGGTCATCCTCCAGAAGCTCCAGGATCTTCTCCAGAATCTGCCACTGCTGACCCAAAATGAAGTACGCTCTACTATCAATCTGGGAGAGCATAAGTGCGTCGGACAAGATTGCGTTTTCCAGGGTATTCGACGAAGGAGCCTGCGCCACTGTCACATTTCGAAGAGCGTCCCTGATCTCCTTCAGTATTCCATCAGTTGAATCTATGATCTCTTTGATCATTTCGTCAAATATTATAAGCTCGAGCAATTTCCGCTGGCGCCAAGGTTCCTTCTGCTCTTTTTGCCCCTTGTTTGTTGCGCTTTTGTGCGAGAGCTTTTCCAAGAATTCAAAGCCTCGATTCAATAGGTCTTTGGGAGCATTCTCACCTGGGTTCCTGCTGTCGAGCTTACTTGGTCCACGTTTGCGGTTTTGCTCTACAAAATGACAGTGCCAGTATCGATCGAAGAAGTCCCCATAGAACCGGAACCCCATTGTGCCCCGACAAATAACTTGGTGAATTCCCTCTGCAGATTTTCCCGCTAGTAGAGTGCCCTTCAAGGGGAATGACCTTTGTGGTGCCATTGCTGTTTCCTTGCTTTGGGAATCTTTCTCCTCTTTCAGCTGATAGAACGATAGGTGAAACTCCGTTATCCAAGTATTGTCGGCTGCTGTAGGATCGTCCAAGAAGAACTTCTTGTGATCCCTATGTCTTTCAAAGAACTCAGATAGTCCTGCCTTCTGGGACTCCGCCACAGCGGACTGGAACGTTTCAGCAGTCTTATCGTTGCCCCAAGGAAGCCATATGAATCGTTTTTTGATAAGTGCCTCTCGTCCTGCTGTACGACACTGACACATCCGATTTTCTATGTCGCAATTTCTGAGGAAGTGGACCTTTTCGTCTATTGATCCACCCATATCGTACGCTATCAGCCCGACGACTTCGGGTGAAGGGGGAACAGGGGTTAAAACTTCTTTTGGAATCAAGCATTCATGTCCTGGTGACTTGAGAGTCTTGAGATCTTTTGGTTCGCTCGGGAGGAAGTGCAAAAAATCCGGGCACTCGCAAAGCCACTCATCAGGATACTCGCTGATGTTTCTGCTGTCGATCAGGCCTTGATACTCCAGGAGAGTTTTGAATGACACGTAGTCATCCATGATGATGTCGCGAGATGATTCCGGGATATCCAATTGTGAGGGTCCGGTCTTTGCTTGGCCATCCTTTTTGGACTGAGATTTCTTAGGCTCCACGCCTGCTCTGCAGATGAGGTAAGGCAACTCAAAAGAATCCCACCAATAGTCTTTCTGGACATCGAAGCTACTGTGAAACACGGGTGCCTTGGTTCTTTCGTCTAAAAGGCCTGGGAATAGACCGTTCGGGAGACAGCTACGCAAGAGAACCTTGGTAGCTTCGTCGTACATGTCGCTCGGGCTTCTCGAATTCAATTGGCTCCCGTCCTTTGCCATCATTATGGCCACGCCGTAGAATGTAGGAGACCTCCAATCCATATCTTGATTCATTCGGTGGTACCGTTGTACGTCAACCAGACTTTCCCATTCTCTGATAAGCTTGTCCGAGTCCGGCGCGTTCTCAAAGAATTTTGAATGGTAGAAGAGGGGCGTGTCCATATCCCTTATCCAGAAGCTGCTTTCCAAAGTGCTACGCCTAACTGCGAGCATCCGACGGTTTGATACAGGGTTCTCAGTTATGAAGCGCTTGCGCATCTTCTTCTGGGCCTTTTTTCGGTCGTACATTCGAAAGTTCGTGTTGTCCAATTGCAAACCTTCGATAGCTTTTAAGGCGGCCCATATCAAGGCTTGATTAGTGAGAGAGTAAATTTCATCCTCTTCCCACTGCTCCAGCCCGAAAACAAAGTTGTCGCGTGGATCGAGCCTCTGTAATGAGGCTATCCAAGGATTTACGAAGCCTTTTATGCGCTCCTTGATCGAGTCCACATTTGAGCTGCCGATGACATCCACGAATGCCTGGGTCTGGATGAAAATCCGAGCAGTGTTCTCTGAGGGAAAGCCCTCCTCGTAAGAGCTCCTGTGCTTCTTGCCAGTAATATCAGAATCAGCGCAGAAGTTCTCTCTGCTGAATCTCTCTTTTCTGAGAACCCAATTGAGATGACCGCGGCATGTGCTCTCAATCTTTTTCCGAAGTGGGGATTCCTCAGGAACATCGTTCGATTTCAGGCGCTGGTAGATTTCCAGAAGAAATTGGAATGCGTGACTACTCCGATTAGTATTGCTGTATCACATCTCAGTTGACCGAATAATACTTACTTGCTGGCCCCTGCCAAGAAGAAATGACCTGACATGTCCCCACATGTTGGCGCAATGAGCTGGCCTTCGTTTTCTTCGGTCCCTTCTGATAGGGTGTCGCCATACTCGTTGAAGTCCCAGACAGGCTGATCCGAGATAGGAATGCTACATACAGACAGGATGTGGTCTACATTTCGTTTCATGATGAAGTTCAGGTACTCTGAAGATCCTGGAGATGATGATGAGATTTCCGAGAGGCCATAATCAACAGGAACGTCGATGTCTGAAAACCTAAACAGTAAAGACTGCCAGGGATTATCCCTATAGCGCATTCGCTGTAGCCTGTAGCAAACCGTGATTTCGAGTTCATCGTCATTACTTTCCCCTTCATGCCGAATTCGGTATTGAGGGCGGTTCCAGTATTCGAAATCAGGGTCATCCATGCGTTCAATTTTGCAGGCCTTTTCATTTACGAATGGCATGATAATCAGTCCAACTACCTCTCTTGGTTCTTGGTCTGTGCGCTGATCTGCCAAAAGCCATTGATGAGTTACCACAAGGCTGCGATCCTCGGGCCCCAAGAACACGGAATAGTTCTGGGAAGTCACTTCATCCTTGTTGAAATCGGTATCATCGTGCCAATCGAGACTTCTGATGAAGAAGTTGGTTTCGAGATTGAGTATTGGCCAGGCAGGAGGTCCTTCTGAGGGCTTGATGTGGTCTTCGTTTTGGAACGCATCCTTCTCATCTTTCAAGTCGGAAGTGGGAGAATTCTCAATTATAGAGCGCCTTGCATAAGCCGTTTGAGGCTCAGCTGCAGAGTCTCCCACAGCCTCTTCATGGAGCGACTGCGCTTCCCACAGTACTCCCTGCTTGCTTTCGACCTCTTCCAGTTGTCTTGGTACCGCGTGTTCTTGTTGTGTGTCACATCTCACATCATGCTCTGGCGATGCTTCTTCTGTGCCACTCTCCCTTCTCTTACTATCTCTTAAATCGTCTGACGTGGTACTCTCCGTGTATGTGTGCTTTTCTTTTCTCTTGAATTGGCATTGTTGAATGATTGACCCCTTGTGTGAGAAGAACTGACGGACCACTTCGAAATCTTGAGTGGAATAAGTGTAACGAGGCCAGCGGCAGTGTATGTAAGCAAGGCTTGGAAGGTCCTGTTCTCTTCGATCCAGTGGTATTTGTGACGGCCATTTCAATCGGAGGCCAACCCCCTCAGCAGGAATTTTGGCCAAGCTCCAAAGCCAGTCAGCACGATCGCCAATGAGAAACGGGCGTTTCTGCGGCCAATGGTACTCGTTCTCTGCAGGATCAATGGAGAAATGATTCGGCTGCTCGCCTCCAAGGAATCGGCTGATTTGGAGGATATCCCCATACGTGTTGACACTTGCGGTGGTCCCATCATCACCAAACGATGAAAAGGTCTTCTTGTCATGAGGTTCACCAAAGATGGGGTGCGCTCCGATCTGTATGGCTGACAGACAGCTTTTGAAGTCATCTTCTGATGGAACCGCAACAATCTCATCTTCCGGAAACTCGATGAACTTCTTGCACTGCACGCCATCTGTTGAATAGTTCGTCAGCAACCTAGGCTTAAGTGTCACAAGAATCGTGGAATTACTTTGTATGTAGCCATCAACGACTTCTTTCGGTGGTATTTTGTTTCGATCAAAAGGATTGAATTGTCTAGGTGTGCTTAGCTGTTCGGAGGTGGTGTCAGAGCCTGCCATTGCGGACAGGCTATTTGCTGCAACAAATGATGGAGGTAAGTAGTACTAGAGCTACCGTTATGAGTGGCATGGGGTCTGAAACGAAGGCTCCCAGATGGCCGGCTGTATATGTACGTGAGGAGTTGAGCTAGCTATGAGGTTGGTGCAGAGGGGTTCCGAGTCAGACTGCCAGTGCGAAGGATAAGAAGGCTTCAGAAGTGGACTAGACTGCGCTTTTGTGGATCATCTGATCACCCGAATCCATTGCTATCTGCTGCTTTCGGCAATCAGCAGGCATTCGATGCACAAAAAAGCAAATGCACGCTAGCGTTCGGACGTGGAAGCTAATTTATTGATTTCTACAATGTGGCAGCCTTTCCATTCTTATTCAGATCACCTGCAGGACCAGCTGTGCTCCGCAGCATATTATTGGCGCTGCATATGGAGGCATCACAGCAAACACGAGCAAAAATTGGTTTTGTGTAACCAAACCCCCACTTTTACCTAAAAAGACACGTCTTGGCTTATGCAATCTTTAATATTTGCGTGAGAAGCTTGCGTAAGTTTTCTGCAGGTCGAACCGACAATGGCAAATGTACCATGATCTACAAGAAAAACCTGCCCGCGCCTTCACCTAGTCCGGACGCAAAAGCCTCATCGGAGAGTGTCTTGTATCAATCAAAGCGCCATGCGACTGCGTTGCAACTAAGATTAGACGCCAATAAATCGTTGTAGTATAGAAAAGCTAGGCAGTAGCAAGCTTCCCATGAGGCGATCCAACCCCCGACTATATCCCGAGCTAAGCTGAGCTGTCCTGAGATACTTCTACACTGATAACACCAGACCCACACCGGAGTCGCGCTTTGCCGCGTTGTATAAAAATTCGCGTCCGGGGGTGAGAAGTCTCATTATATTTTCTCCCGCATGCGCGATGCCGGAATATGCTTTGTTTTAGCTCCAAGCTACTTGTGCTCAGCTTTTGCAAACGTTGCACAACTGTAGTCAAAGATGGGACTATCTTAGACTGTACATACCGTAGCAAACCGGTAAGGTATCATCCTCTACGCAGCTGCAAACCCTACCTCATATTCCAACCAGCTTTGCATAATTGGCTAGACTATCATCGGGTAGGTCAAGGAGCTGTGCGGCGCGGTATAAGTCAGGATGCTAGCTGAATTCGTGGCGGATCTACTTACTGCAGCGGCTATTAGCATACTACTTCGTAGAGACTGACAGAAACAGCATATAAAGCTTACTATCAGTGCAAAGATATTCATGGGGGAAGCTCTAAGTAATCATAATGTTGTAAACTTGCCATACCACAACCCGGCGCTGGTTGATCCGGGTGTAAGATTAACATTTTGGACGACGTAGGGTGTCCCTTGCACTAAAATATGGTAATAATTAAAAAAACTGTATAGCTCTAAGACTATTAGTTGCACGCTTAGTTGCGTTGAATCACTATAAATACTTCATTAGCTTAATAAAATAACGTATCCTGGCTAGGCGGATTGTATAAATATTGGCCATGGGACTTGCACTATAGAAGGGCTGAATAGAAAGGCTAAAATGGATGGGACCTAAAGATGGTGTGGCAGGTTAAGCTTGAGTAATTTGCCGTCCGGCACCCCCATCAGACAGTTTCTCATTCAATAAGCTGAGAATGACATCTTTCGGTTATAAGTATGGTATAGATGAGGAATATATCCAACAATTTCCGCAAAGATTCTAGCCTTGGCTCGAGCACTTGCCGTAGTACTCAAAAGAACAGCAGCTGCAAGCAAAGTGTCCGCACACAGGGCAGGTGTATTTCCACGCGTCCACCCTATTGCCGCCAGTGCAGCACCCACAACAGTACCAGATCCAGCCAACGTCCATCCTGATTCCTTGAGATGAGAGAGTCGTTCTCACATGAGGCTGCTGTGGCGTAGAGTGCACATTGACTCGAGCTCCAGCGGTGATTTGTCTATGATAGAATTTTGTTAATACAATCGGGAAGTACGGTAGAGAGGAATGCTGCTCTACCTGGATATCTCTGAGGAGGGCTGGACTGTTGTACTGTCGTACATGTTGTTCTCTGGCAATAGTTTTGATAAACAATGAGAGGTATTCGTTAAGATTTGAATTCTGAAAGAGAACATTCAAGACCTCTGGCGATTTTAGAGCGGAGGGTCCGGCGATAATCCCATCATAAACGGCGCATCTTTATTCTCGAACTTGGTGAGAAACCAACATACTACTAACGCCATCCTTTTCTAAATTTGAAGCTACTACGTACGCTCAAAAGCATCGTGAATCCTCTACGAATATCCTTGTTTACCCTTTGTGGATAGTGCGGCTCTATCGAAGCCCCTGCCACTAATAGCCGAAGATCATGGTTTCGCTGACGGCTATAATCCTCCAGCGATCATTTCCATTTCCAGTGAGTTCGATGTCCTGTTTGGGAGGGTGCGCCGAGCACCCATCTGATTGGCCTATCACCAACCCTGCGGGGCTGAGTGAGCCTCAACTCCGACGAGATGACGCGCGGGGCAGCAGGGCAGACAGGCATCGACAGACCGGACATCCGCTTCAATACCCCAGCGAGCCAAGACTGACTGCTCCCAGGTGTTGACCCAGACGAGCATGTCGACGAGACGATCGGAGCCAAGCGTCGGCGAGCCGCAGGGTCCGCCTGCGCCGCGAGCCGCCGATACGCGCGAGCTAGCCTTCCGCGATCCACCGCCGTCGTTCCAGCTGCCAATCGCAGGCGCGCAACCCTTGCTGTTTGTCCAGGTGGATGCGGCGGCAAGCGAGAGGCAGAAAGCGAAGCCACGTGCACGGACGGTCAGACGCGATGTGCGGAGCCATGTCAGGTTTCATGCGCACGAGAACAAGCGGCGGAGCGGGATACAAAAGGCTGAAAGGCACTCGCAGCAAGCAGCGATAGTAGCTGCAAGGCTGGACGAACACACGATTTGGAGCATTAGCATGGGGAATATTGATCCGTTTGACTCGATGCCGGTCAAGGAGACACCTGTTTACCGGAATGTTGTGGAGTTTTGTAAGCGAATGAAGCCTCGCTGCCTTTTGTTTCAGATTGTGGCTGATTTGAAGAGAAGACTTTTTTGATCTGCCGATTCAAATCCCGTACTCTGATGGTCAGTATGGCATTTCACAAATTCTCAGGACCTAATGGCTGATGAAAAATAGGTAATGTTGCACCTGAACTTCGCAGGCAGAGTCCACCCCCATGGGCGAACTCGTTCTGGCGGCTAGCGAAATTCGAGCCGGCCACGTTCCTCGCAGCCATTTGGTACACGGCTATCGTATATAGCATCATGCGAGGAAAGGAGGTGAACGCCGAATTCTTATCGTGGGAGTATCAAGCAGGTGACCTGGTCGGAAAATATATCGACTCCGGAAGCCCCATATCTGACTCTATCGCGGCTGCAGTTTGTTGTCTGGCAATGTGTGCGGTAAGTATCGCCGATTCACCTCAAACATGTGAATCACCTATGCTGAAAGAGTATCAGACCAATCAGGGCTTCCACGAAGTATCTGATCTGCACTACAGAGGCTTGATTGGCATCGTAAATGCTCGAGGCGGCCTTGGCACGTTTGAACCATTCACACAGAGCGTGATCGTCTGGTCCGAATTCTGCTTTCACATGCGCCACATGACAGTTCCAGCGTTGTACAAAGAGCTTTCTCCAGGCATTTTGCAGCAGTGGAGGGAAACCTTCCCGCTCGAGCTGCAACGACAAGCGTCACTTCGGCATCAACGCGGTCAGCCTCGCCTTCCATTGATTGGGGCGGATCTTGACAGCATAATTCTCAGCCTGCACCATTTGAGTATTGCTCAAGATCCGGACTGGGCGGGGCAGACAACGAGAACAACCATGCGAAGCATCCTCTACGACTCAGAATACAAGCTATTGATCATCCTGGCAGAATTTAAGATCGATCAGGAACGTGCCGCGCATCCACCAACCTTGTCAGCGGCGCAGAGGGTACGCTGTGCTATGGCTCAGGCAGCACAGTTGTTCCTCCTTGGCGCACTGAGTGAAATGCCTTTTCGTAGAACATTGTACAATTTCCTTGTCCAGCGACTCAAGGCGACCCTATCCGTATCTAATCTGATTGACCAGTGGGTGCGGGTAGCCCACTTGCATAGCTTGACCTGGGTCCTCTTTGTTGGATGGGTCCTCGCCGGCAGAGGCGTCGGTACCAGATTGCCACAAGATTGGTTTGAAGAGCGCCTTAGGGGGATCATGTGGCAACTTGATCTGCGTTGCGAAGACTTGGAGAAGATCTTGTTACAGTTTCCTTTGACCAATGCTTTCTGGGGAGAGCATTGGCAGCAGCTTCACCGAAGATCGGCGAGCTGAGCTCCAAATTCAACTATGCGCATCGGTTGTAAATCCCTTCGGGAGCATCAGATGACGCTTCATCTGAGCCTATTGATTCGGCCGTTGATAACGGCACATTGCTGTCCGGTGCAAGGCAGAAAATGGATGTGGTCTAGAACTGCAAGGCTATCAGCGGAGAAAAAAGAAATGTGCACCCGGCACTTTGCGCAGCGACACGACTGGTTCGCTTACTCGCAAGGGGGTATGAGTTGACAGCTATAGCGAGAGATAGCTGAGACTTCGTATAGTGGCTGAACATCCTGGCCTCCACTCGCTATTTCCTGCCCCGGAGCCTTTACCAGAAGACGTGCTCAGCACACTGTCCCATAATGGGCAAGTTAAATTTTGCCTCATAAGCCAATCATTACTGACCTGAACAGGCTGAAGGCTTACGAATCTCAGCCTTGGGGCTGATTATACACAGTCTTGCTGGGATCTCTGCACGACGGCTCAGCTCATGCATGTCAGCCTGCCGCGGAAACCTTTGTGCCAAAACGCCCTCTGAGCACATTGACTAAGCTGCCACTGTCGTCAATCACCCTCGTGGTATTGAAGTCACATCTAGAGTGTTTTAGTTTACACGGTCGCGAACAGCCGGGCTCCTTTTTGTTGCTGCAACAACTGGTCAATTTTAAAGTCAGCACTGCAGAGGTCAGTGCTAAGCGCCCGGTAGTATCTTAGAGAGAACGCTTATCAGCAACACGGGTCTTATCTTGAGCGCTACATGTCTTCTATATCCATCATAGGGACCAATGTCGTTAATCATGCATGAGTACGCATATCAAATCCCATCACAAAATTCCTATCAGGGTGGCCGAAGCTATCGTCAGGACTGGTATGTAGAATTAAACACAAGTGGTAATTCTCGGGCCTCCAGCTCCGCACCTTCAGCCACACCAAACCTGGTCTGGCCTTTCGCCCCTGCCCTCATCCCAAGCTTCCACCCACTGACCGGCTTCTGACAGCATCACAAGGCAGACGTGTGCGCGTGGCGAGCTGATAGCCCTCGTGTGATAGTACCCGTGCTGGAAAGGCCGGGATAATTTGATGTTGTAGTAGGCCATTCTTTGTCGACTCAGCTGTAAGATGGCTGGCAGCCTCGTTTACTTATCCCGGGGGACTTGAGACAAAACCTGTTTTCTTATCAGCCTTTCCTCCAGCAGATCTTGATCGATAGCGCTGTCTACAAAAGAGTATCTTATTTTCTATGTCCATCTCTTAGACGAGGCTGGTCTTCGGCTACGCTGCATCAATCGTACTGGGGTTTCGGTGCCACAACGGTCTGACTTAAAACGAGGAGTATCTCTCCATACCACTTATCATCTCTCCCCAGCCTTTGCAACTTTTTGTCCAAGAGAACCCAAAACATTTCACATAGTCGCAGCACGAGCGTGCATCTGTCTGGTAAATTTGCCCCTTCCTCAAAGGCTTCGACCTTCGAAGGCTTATGAGCTTACCTATCAATTAGAAACATGTCACATAGCCCAAACTCGAACCAGAGCCAGAGCACTCATAGTCAGGGAGACTATGAGATGCATCGTTTTCACTCAACCCCGTCCGGCCAGGAAAACCTCGTAACATACACGGACCAAACAATCACGAAGGGGAACAAAAGCAATCGGTTATCGCCGGTTCTCAACTTTAGGCTGTTGGTTGGCCTCCTATGGATTGGACCTATAATCCTTCTGCTGTGGCTCAACTTTAGTAGCCATGTCATTGGGGGCACGGCTTGGTGTTTGAAGAAGCCGTGCGGAGTCACCCAATACGACCCTGAGTCTGAAGTCACCACCAACTCATTGATCGACAAATACGAAAAGGCAAACCATAATTTACTAGGTGCTTTGCAGTTTGTTTCAAAGTTGCTCGAGGTGTGGTTCATGTATATCGCTTCAAGCTTGGTCTACCTCGTAGCCTATACTCTCGCTCGGCGAACAGAAGGTACGTAATTACACATGACAGTAAAGAGTGATCAGAGCACTGAGTACCATAGGTCTTCCCACCGGACATATTTTGACGCATCTGGAGTACGCCGATCTCCTCTGGCTGCTTGGTCTAATCCGATCCAGAACTCTCAGAGTAGAGTCTGGAAGGGCCGCGGTCAGCAATCGTACGCACAAGACGTACTTGTATCTCTTCGCATTACTGGCGATCTCCATGTGCATCATTGCCAACCTTATAGGTCCATCGATAGCTATTCTTATACTACCCACTCTCCACTGGCAAGAGACCGAGCGCTTCAACGAGACCTACTTCGTCCAGCTGGAATCAGATAGTCCACCAGCTGGTGATCTTATTCCTGGATGTACCGCCAGTGATTTGAGCCAGCCCGACTACTCGTGTTTCCAGAATCATCACAGAGACGACATTGATGCAATGATAATCGGTAACGCTGTCATAATCGACAAGCCAATCAATGAATCGATGGTATCACCAAACACTGTTGTCTCATATGAGGGTATTCTCCCTTTCGTATTCAACATAACTAATTCTGATCGGAAATCAAACACGATTACGTCAACTTTGTGGGCTACCAACAGACAAGTACTCCGCTTACTTTCTAATGACTTCGAAGAACTTTACGATATCTCTCAAGGCAGAAAGCCGAGGGATTCTAGTTATACGAAGCGCTTTAAAGACTACGATAGCTCACGATCCCTTGTCCTTCAGCGCCAAGGACCCATAATTGGAATTCAGGCCGGTGTAGACTATGGAAACTTAACTACAACCACAATCGATAACGATCGCGAAGTTCTTTGTTATCACTCGGAAATCGATTTTGAAACCACGACATGCTTCGGCGCCCCTCGGGGACCAAACAAGGCAAACAAACACTACACAGTCACCTCTTTCACAATTACTGCAGATGAAAGTAGAGGTTTGCTGCCAATCAAGGTACGGATCTACTGGTCTGACCGCTTTCAGACATTTCAGAGCAATTCCTCCGATCCATGTCTCTGGAACGGCACAGCTACCGATGGCGACCAGTGCGACTATAATACATTCGTTCCTGAAGGGACCTTGGTGATGGAACTCTCAAGACCCACTTCTCCGCATCCAGAATCGGTCTGGGTGACAACATTCAATCTTACGCACGGCTTTGCCACGTATACCTTTGACGCAACAACGATCTCTCCCAACCTTCAGAATGTCATAGTCCCTGATCCCCCAAAGCTCAGTCAAAACTCCTCCATGGTATTCAATCCCGCTTGGGTTCTTGCTGCATGGGGAATCAACCCGGGTGGCAACCTGTCTTCAAGCCGGGACGCGGTTCTCAAGCTCCAACAATCAGCTCAGGCGGCGTTTGATGAGACTTCGGTCAACGTTCGTGATTTCTTGAATTTTATTGAAGCAATTCAGTATACTGTGGCTCAGGCAGCTTCCCTTGTTACGTTCACAAGTAGCACTATTGTTTCTCACCGGTCACAGTCGCCGCAGACCGACAAAGGACCCGTGCTCTGGACGAACATGAAGCGGGAGATCTGGGGCTGGAAGATCGAATCACGGACTTCGAGACTCGGTGTCGGCGTTACCATCGCTGGAATTCTGACAGCCCTCGTTCGAACAGGGCTGCTGATCATTACGCGGGAGAAGAAATGGGAGAACATGGAGATCATCGCGGCAGCGCTGCAGCATCGGTACAACGGCGAGTTCGGTCGTGCTGCGAAGGAGCTGGAGCTTGCTCGTGTCAGATATCAGATTGGACAGGATGAGGAAACGGGGAAATTGCGGTTTGTACCTGTGTGACGAATTCTATTCGGTAGACTGAAGGGGACACAACTGGTTGAAAGGTATGCGTTTACAACTTGACGACTGATGAACTTACTCAGATTGAATGAAGTAGATATGAAAGCCTTATAGATTGAATGCGCTTCTCTTGTTCCCGTAATGCGATATGAAGTAATAAATTGCACGAAACATCTCTAACAGAATTCAGTTGCCCGCCAATGAAGATATTGGCTTTGGCGATAGCTGGCGCCGCGATATGGAGGCCGTGTCTGTGACGGAGTTGGGTGAAAGACTGGGGAGACTTGACTTAGAGGACTTAAAACATCACACCTCAAGGTACAAAATCAAAGGTCCCCCGCCCAAAAGTCCATAGATGCGTATAATTATCAATCTTAAACCGTATGTTTGGCAACCTGTGGGGGGGGGGGGGGGGGGGGGGGGGGGGGGGGGGGGGGGGGGGGGGGGGGGGGGGGGGGGGG